>CADEHL010001110.1:0-303167 GCA_902827135.1 Harpagifer antarcticus | reverse complement strand
GCAAAATGCACCTTTGTACGTCTTTTATACATGATTATGTGTCCCCGGTGTTCCAGGGAACTCGCCAAGTGTCAGAAAACACAACCCTCTCTATTTTCCTCCTTCGCCAAATCTCTAAAAAAGGGGCTGCAACGGATCTGAAAAAAATGGATCCACATTCCGACACTTTTCTACGTCACAAAGACGTACTCCGCTTATTGGTCAACTCTCCACCTATCAGGGGAATGAGCCACGGCCGTGCATTGCCAAACCTCTCATTCGCATACAGGCTATCAGCAGGCTGCCCCAGTCACATCTGTGTTTCTGCCTGCTATTGCCAGGATGTCTAAGCCAGTTAAACCACGGACATGTTTATGAACTTCTCTCAAGTCCAACACAGATATGCCTCCAAACTAATGCTACACCCGGGATCAATACCAACCATCCGGGACCAGGCCAGTGAGGACACATCCAATTCTGAAGCTGTAAGTTTTTATTTAGCGGTGTTTTTCCTGATAAAGCTATCTCTTGCTTGTAGCATGTAGCTTAGCCGTATCAATGTCGCCTCAACCCCAACTAGTAATCGGTTAGGTGTTTATATGTTCTTGTAACATTTTATTTTGTACGCTCCGCAGTCTTTGCTTTGTCTTTTATTTTAATTATCAGGCATTTGCGAACATGTTCAGACTGCCGTAATGGCGATCTGTGTGAAGGCTGTAAAGCCACACCCTAGCTGATAACACAAGTATTTATTCTCCTATTTATTAGTATTTTGTATCCTCTAAAATCATATTGAGTAAGTTATAATAACAAACGTAATCTTCTGGAGGTAAGTGCCGTTTGTTCCAGCGTTATGTAAAAGCTTTTGTGATTGTAGTCTGTAAGAACGATCAGATATCATCGACCTGTAAGCTAAGCTACGCTAAGCTAATGAGACATGCCGTTTTTTGCAGCGTTATATGTAAAAGCTTTTGTGTGTTTACTTGTTTGCGCATATGAATATAAATGGAGGTGTGTTACAACACTCTATGTATGCGAGGGGACACACACCACGAGTAAAATGGAGTGAAAGCCCTGGTATGTTGTTGTTGACGAGGCCTAACCTCTAGCAACAGGCTAATTAGCAGCTAGCACTCATTACAGTCAGTCTGCTGAGCTCAGGCCCTCCAACACATCATCTGTATTGAGTCAGAAACACAGCATGCACGTTACGGTTCAAAACTAACTCAGATTGGAAAAGGCTAAGCAAAGACCTTTGCTAAATAGATAGTTTTAAGCCCCATCTTTTGGGATTTCAGACTATATTTATCCAAATAGTATTTTCTCATCCTGAATACTAAGTTGAGATGATTTTGTTCTAACTATGTTTTCTTCTTTACAGGCCAGCACCTCACATGCTACCAGCAGATTACCTGTGATGATAGATTCTGCATGTCAGACTGACCCACCCAAGTACCGGACTGTTCGTACACAACTATCCTCGAGGACTCTTGGTTCACATCGAAGTACAGGTTAGAATCACGTTTTTCAAATGTTCTTTGGATACATCTTGACATTCTGATGTCGTAGCCTTTAATTTGTGTGCTACTAATTGTTGTACAAATATTTTTGTTTTATCTTTTCTTTTGTTTTTAATGTCAAATACAATTATGTTACAGCTGTCCAGGCTAAAATTCCCTGCAGAAGCGTTGGTGTGGAAACACTTCCGTTGGAAGTGCCAGTGCCCTTTTCAACATCCACCCCCATAAAGAGACCACCAAAGAGGGCCCGTGTAGACCTTGAAGAGGAATACGAAGATCCATTTGAGGGAAGCTCTTCTTTGGTGATTTCCGAAGGCCAGGATGCAACTTATGATCCAGCAGAATACATAACAAATGCTACAGAAACAACAGCCATGTCGTAAGTTACTGAAATATCACTATGTGTGAGTTTGTCTATGTATTGTATTTTTTGCTGTATATAATTCAAACATTGATAATAGGGAAACACAAAAGATCTCTAAAGCAACAATCTGTGTGATGGATCGTAACTTCTATTTTTTTGTTTTAGTGGTCAAGAACAAAACCCCCCCCAGACGATCAACACATACATCGTGTATGAGACCTGCCTCATGGAGCTTTTTGAATCATGTCCTGTGTGCAAGTGTGTGTGTGATGTACAAACCAGAAGGATCGGTACATTCATATCAGTGCAGCAGCTGTGCCCCCATTGTCAGTTTACAAGAAACTGGAATAGCCAGCCTGTTCTTGGGAGTACTCCAGTTGGAAACCTGCAGCTATCAGTTGCAACATATGTCAACGGAGCATCTTTCTACAAACTTTCAAAGGTAAATTAACTGCAGAAGATTGTTTTGCCAATGTTTGAAAATGCAAATGTTG
Organism: Harpagifer antarcticus; assembly: GCA_902827135.1. Classification (NCBI taxonomy): domain Eukaryota; kingdom Metazoa; phylum Chordata; class Actinopteri; order Perciformes; family Harpagiferidae; genus Harpagifer; species Harpagifer antarcticus. Next base: position 300,810 of record CADEHL010001110.1, on the reverse strand, counting down.
TTGTTGAATAAGATAGGACAAGGTAACAAGAGTGGGAATAGGGCACTGTTATGTAACGACCCATGCTAATATGTAAAGCTCTTTTGGGAGGGTGGAGAAAGAGAAGAGATGTGAAAGGGGCACTGTAGAGTAAGCACCCCTAATGACATGTTCAGCTGTTTAAAAACAAGGGCAGCTCATTTGCACTTTCCAGGTTCTCCTCAACGACTCGTCAACAAATCTACAGCTGATCTTTGAGATTAAAATGTATTCTTGCTGTTTTCTTTCAACCATTAGGTCTTCAAAGCAATGAATATGCAGCTGTGCAAATACAACACCTTCCGAAGGCATGCCAGGATGTTCATTGAGCCAGCGATTGTTTCTTACTGGCAAAAATCACAGGAAGGCATGCTACAGAAGCTCCATGCAGAGGAGAAAGTGATAGTTGGTGGTGATATGAGGGCTGACTCTCCAGGTATGTATTTTTTATATAATTCAAATTTTACATTTCAGAAAGGGGTTTCACTATGTGTGAATTGTTAAATTCATGGTTCCTGAAAAACATATGCTAAACACTACAAGCAAAAATACTAATTCACCATCCGCAGAGAAAAGTAATTACTGTAAAACATATTTTCACAGGCCACTCTGCAAAGTTCGGAAGCTACACTATGATGGACCTGAAGAACAACAATGTCGTTGACCTCCAGTTGGTTCAGGTAAGTGGGGTGAAATGAAATATCAATGTTTTTTTCTTTAACACTGTTTGCACATTATATTTAAAATGTGTGTATCAATAGTTATTTGTATGTGTCTTAACAGAGCAATGAGGTTGGTGGAAGCTACCACATGGAGTTAGAGGGCCTGAAAAGAAGTCTGGAGTTGTTAAAGGAACGTGGTGTGACTCTGGACTGTATTGTCACGGACAGACATCTGCAAATTCAGAAATTCCTAAGGGAAAGCAGCATCACCCAATTCTTTGATGTTTGGCACATAGAAAAAGGTATTTTTCTTTATATTAATTTCTATGTAAATAAATCAATTGTAAATACAATCATTATTTTATTTAGACACAAACCCGGCTTCCTCCAATCACATCAGTATACTAATATTTTGAGTAAACTTGTATGTATATTAACTACATGTTAAATGTATTTATTAGGGATTTCTAAGCAACTGGAGAAGGCTGCAAAAAAGAAGGACTGCGAAAAACTTCGAGGGTGGGTGAAGAGTATAAGAAACCACATATACTGGACTGCAGCAACCTCCACCACCGGGCCTGAGAGAGTGGCCAAATGGACTTCCATCCTGAACCACGTGCAGGATATCCACTCTCATGATGACCCCCTGTTCCCTAAGTGCCTTCATCCACTGCGCATTGCGCAATACCAATGGATGGCTGCAGGTATGTTGTTCATAAACCATATTACATTACTCCTCTATAAATATTTGTAAGGGACAACTATTGAATACAGGATGTTGTCAGACACAATCTATAAAGGATGACAATTCAAATATGACTTTGATTTTCAAATTCTTAGGAACGCCGGCCTTTCACAAGCTGGAGACAATTCTCTCAACCAAGAGGATTTTGAAAGCTGTGGCCAAACTCAGCCCCCACCACCAGACTTCATCTTTGGAGTCATTCCATGCCGTCATCCTGCGCTTTGCTCCAAAGAATGTTGTGTTTCCATTTCTTGGAATGTTGTGCAGGTAAAATAAACAATAGTTACTTACTAATTAGTGACAATTTGTACATCCTTTGCTATTATTTACATTTTTTTTTCTCATGGCGGAAATTAAAGACTGTACCTGGCAGCCCTGCACTACAATGAAAATGCTGAGCGTGCACAGGCCACTACATCCACTGGAAACCCTCTGTATAAACTGCAGTTCCCAAAGGCCAGGAAGGGAGAATGCAGAGCAAAACCAGTAAAGACTGACCCCACATTCCGTAAGTGTTTAAAATATTTATTATACAACTATTTACAAATATATAAAATAAAAAAATTAGAAAGAACTTTCAGTTTTTTACATGCATATTCTAATCTAAACCACATTTTTTTTTTTTTGTGCTTTTGTTAACATTGCACAGGCTACGTGGCCAACTTGATGGACCTCATCTTCGACCAAGTCTTTGTGGACCCGGCACCATTCACACAGGAGCTTCTGAAGATACCCATCCCAGAGGACCTGTGTTCCCATTATGAGCGACCTGACAGGGAGGAGGTCATCGCCGGGTATGCTACAAGGTTCAATTTGGCTGCTGTCTGAACCCAACATAGACATTTCGCGGATCAGGAAACTCCCTGCGAATCCTGAGGACAACGCAGGCCGGAATCACCACTCTGATCCTGCGTCCAAGGAAGCCCCAGCACCAGCTCACAAAGCTTCTGTAGGCTAGATACCTGTGACGCCTGGAATCATAAAAAAAATATTTAGTGTCATTTATACAAAATAGAAGTACATTTAGTTTTTTTTTATGGGTTCAAAGAACCGTTCATTTTGACAATAAAGTTCCGAGTTGATATCGAATGTGTCGTGATTATTCATGTTTGGATGGGTAAAGAATATTCTGATTTCAAAAGCATAAGGTTGTGTGTGGACTTTTTTTGTCGTACACATGGGTGTGTTTTGCCATTGCTGTGTAGTATATAATAGTAAAATGACAGAATGAAAGATTGCATAAAGCCATATACACCAGTATTTATTTCCATGAACAATATTAGCATTCGTATTACAATTTCAGTCAAAACAAACCACTCACTGCTCTATTTGCCTCAACTGTAGTACACCATGTTCAGCTCTGTAAATATTCAATGCGTTCTGCAGTGAGAACACATTCAGACACACAGGCTCCAATCCAGGATGTTCCACCACACAGGTTACAGAGTCCTCAAGTTCCTGCATCCGTCTTGACACCTAGTGTGATAAACATATATTGAATGACATGTGAAAAATGTATTCTCTAAACAGACAACTTAGTGAACCTATCAAAAATGTTACCTGTGGTATCTCCATGCAGCACACATTCTCCGGTGCAGAAGGCATCGTGGCGCAATTTGCACATGTACACCTGTAGAAAGAAGTAAATAACTGAGCTTTTAAAAACACATGAAACACATAATGCTGACAACTGAGGTGTGTCAACGCAATGAGTCCATTGTATATATGCTGAAAATATGAACGTCTCCCTTTATAAATATATATCGCTGTTTTTGCGTTACTAAACTGTACACATTGCATTCTTGCTAATTAGCCTTCATCGTAACAAACAGAGTAAAAATAAATCGGGACAACAGCTTGTCAACTAACCATTCAGAAACGTCCTGCTGCAACCGAGATGTTTGCGCCTCCACCAAAACCTCCGCTGCTTCAGGGTCAGTTTCTGGATCAAATCTATAATATGCTTGAACACATGCATTGCTCTGAGAGGACATGTTTATTCCACACTCGTAATCACAGCAAGCATGGTAACGTGACTCTCGTCGGCTCTTCTGCAGGGGGCGTGGTCAGCTGCTGCTCAGAATTTTCAAAGACAGGTTTGCAATAGAGCGAAAATGAGCGAAACGAGGCATGGCTAAAAAATTATCTGTTTGGTATTTTGAAAAATAAAATGTATAAATATACCTTATATAGGTATGGTCATACACTATATCATTTAAATATAGCATGATAGGTCACCTTTAAATAAAGTTAATATTACCGACGTAGATTAACATTCCTGTAGCTTCGTATTGCACTTGCAATTGTTTTAGTTACTTGTGAGCTACTTAACATGAATAATCACAGTTACTATCCTTTTACTCCATCACATTTCAAAAAGAAATAAGCTATTGTTATTTTAACTCCACCACAGTAATCCATCATCAGCTTTACTTTTTAGATAAAGTTTTAACTCACAATTGATCATAACAGGCTTCAACATATACATTTTTATATATTACCAAGTGGTTTCATGTACAACCCACACAAGTATCATGCTAGATGAAGCTCTGTTGCTCAGATATCAGTAGATCCTGATGTCAGCGTAATATAAAAGTACATAACGATTGATGTGTAATTTAGCATAATTTACTAGCTAGCTGCTAACTGCCGCCTCGTTAATATAAAACCATGCTGTCATGAACGCGCGGTGCTGTTACGTGTAAGCAAATTCACGTGCTTAATGTGAACGAGCCCTTTGGGCGGCGTGGTTAAAGTTGCGCATGCTCTATGAGTGCACATACGGATACTTCTCAGGCATGCCGGGTAATCTGTGACGTTTCGCTCTCTCAAAAGTTGGGCCATTTTATCATCATGCGCTAATGAGCAACTCTCATAGGAATGAATGAGGCCCCGCCTCCCACGCTGTATCCAGTTCTTATTATCCATCCATGGAAACGACTCGCTGGTATCTCGAGCTGAGCGCTCATTGGTGGTTTTTACCCCGTGCTGCTGATGAAACTCTCCAATTGGCTCGGCAAAAGTTTGTTGTTGTTTTGTGTCAGTTTTACGTTGCCACTTCCATTCACATTTTTCATCATTGTTCCACAATGTTTATCATGAAATTAATATCTATATATTTTATACTATACTTGCACTGCTTACCGTTTTCATACTTTATATATCTTAGCATATTCATACACACTGTTCATACTGCTCACAGGCTGATATCTAGTGTCTTCATACACACTGTTCATACTGCTCACAGGCTGATATCTAGTGTATTCATACCCCTCACTGTTTATTCATCATTCAATTCATTCTATATGGTATTCTTTAGATTGTGTACATTACTTTTCACTTTACTGCTTGTTGCACCTGGTTAGAAGCTAAGATGTATTTCGTTGTCTCAGTACCTGTAATGTGTGCAATAACAATAAAGTTGAATCTAATCTTGAGCAGGAACAAATGTATTTACTTAGTATATATCTGACATTAACGATTAACACATGTGTGCATTCTTTATAAATGCAAGCCGACGAGGTGGCGGTATGCACCTTAAAGTTGTTTGCAATCCGCCGAAGAAGAAGAAGAAGAAGAAGAAGAAGAAGAAGAAGAAGAAGAAGAAGAAGAAGAAGAAGAAGAAGAAGAAGAAGAAGAGCCCTTCTCACTTCTCTTATTTTTCATTTCTTCGCTCCTCGGTCTCGGTCTCACCGGAAGTTGATTTGTCTGCGCCATCTTGAGTAGCGTCCCAATGGCCTTATTTTTGCCGGAGGACCGAGGATCGAGGAGCGATAATGGAGTAGCGATAACCGAGGAACCACCAGACCATCCTCCGATGAAATCCTCAGACACTCGCCCAGCCTATTACTGTGTATCTCACTGATTGGACGATGCAGCGCATGCACTGATCTGATGCTTCTTGACATGAGAGCAGAGTGAAGAAAATACATGAACCTCACGGGAGTCACTCCTCCTTTATACCGTGTTTTGTTTCAATTCATGTATCATTTAGTTACAAATATGTGATATATCTGAACAACAAAGTGGTCAAAAATCATTTTATTCATTTGTTGGAAACATTTTCATGATCGCTTTTTTCGTTTTACATTTTCATTTATTGTCATTTCCATTCAATCAGTCATTAAGTGCTATTTAAAATGTTACTTTGCTACATATACAAACAAACAAACAACGTGTGCAATCCAATGAATGTTAATCTAGAATGAGTTCTTATTTTATTTTTATTTATTTGGGTCTGCAACAGATGATACAAATGTTTGTGTCAGTAAATGTGTACTAACAGAGGCGGGGATGTTCGTGAAAATAACGGGGACAGAGCTGGTCAGACGATCGGCTGTGCAGCGTCATCACAAACGGACGTCGCTTCACGTGGCGCTCCGGAGGAAAGGATGTCCCATTGCTCTTAAAACTAATTTCCCTGCTTCTCGTGGTTTCCTTGCATCTCTTCATTCTTCCCTGGTGGGAGAGACGCAGAGAAACGACGCAAGTGAGGGACGCACGGAATCCATTTAACCGAAGTGAGAAGGACCCGAAGAAGAAGAAGAAGAAGAAGAAGAAGAAGAAGAAGAAGAAGAAGAAGAAGAAGAAGAAGAAGAAGAAGAAGAAGAAGAAGAAGAAGCAGAAGCAGAAGCCGAAGCCGACTCGGAGCTGTCCGACTTCTGGCGAGCTTTTTGAGACCTCCCCCGGCTGCGATCGGCTATTCTCGTCTACTTTCGAGGCGAGCCGCAACGCGTCTCAAACAAGCCTATAACCGAGGAACCACCAGACCATCCTTCAATGAAATCCTCAGACACTCACCCCGCCCCCTTACGGCCCCTACACACGGCGGAGTGCGTTGCCGCTTCAACGCTTCTGCCCATTCACTTTGAATGGGGTGACGTCACGATTCGCCGAACTGCATTGTGGGAGCAAAGCGTAGCTTCTCTCGCGGTGCTCGCTGCAAAAGTAGAGCAATGTTCTACTTTTGCCGCCTCGACGGAGGCATCAGCCAATCGAATCATATGCCAGTGCAAGCTCTAGCCAATCAAACCGCATGCTTGTGTGTCTGGGGCGGGAGATTCATGTGATTGGTTGTTGGTCGAGTTTCAGCCCCCCCCGCCGGCAAGCGACAACGCACGCCGCCGTGTGTAGGGGCCGTTACTGTGTATCATGCACTGATCTGTTGCTTCTTGACATGAGAGCAGTTTCCCAGCGGAGTGAAGAAAATACATGAACCTCACGGGAGTCACTCCTCAGTTTATACCGTGTTTTGTTTCAATTAATGTATCATTTAGTTACAAATATGTCATATATCTGAACAACAAAGTGGTCAAAAATAATTTTATTTCATTTCATTTTTTGGAAACATTTTCATGATCGCTTTTTTTCGTTTTATATTTTCATTTATTGTCATTTCCATTCAGTCAGTGATTGAGTGCTATTGAAAATGTTAATTTGCTACATATCGAAACAAACAAACAAAGTGTGCAATCCAATGAATGTTAATATAACTGGGTTTTGATAGATAACATCTCTTTTTCTTCTCTGAATTATTTTATTTATTTTGTGCACTCTAATCAATATTAATCAAACTATTGTTTGTTTATACATATTAAGAATGGCGTTTATCTTTTTTGAGAATTAGTTCTTATTTTATTTTTATTTATTTGGGTCTACAACAGATGATACAAATGTTTGTGTCAGTAAATAGGCTTGTTTGAGACGCGTTGCGGCTCGCCTCGAAAGTAGACGAGAATAGCCGATCGCAGCCGGGGGAGGTCTCAAAAAGCTCGCCTGCAGTCGGACAGCTCGGAGTCGGCTTCGTCTTCTTCTTCTTCTTCTCTCGGTTTTTTGGCGGATTGCAAACAATTTTAAGGTGCATACCGCCACCTCCGGTGTCGGCTTGACTCGGTTTGCATTTATAAAGAATGCACACATGTGTTTAATCGTTAATGTCAGATATGTACTAAGACATGCAGTTTAGCTTCTAACCAGGTGCAACAAGCCATAAAGTGAAAAGTAATGTACACAATAGACAGAATAAAATATAGAATGAATTGAATGATGAATAAACAGTGAGGGGTATGAATACACTAGATATCAGCCTGTGAGCAGTATGCACAGTGTGTATGAATATGCTATGAAGATATATAAAGTATGAAAACGGTAAGCAGTGCAAGTATAGTATAAAATATATAGATATTCATTTCATGATGATAAACATTGTGGAACAGAAGGGGCGACGTAAAACTGACACAAAACAACAACAAACTTTAGCCGAGCCAATTGGAGAGTTTCATCAGCAGCACGGGGTAAAAACCACCAATGAGCGCTCAGCTCGAGATACCAGCGAGTCGTTTCCCATCAAGCATTTCGCTTCCGCAGCCCGTGGAGAGGAATTGCGCCGCCTCGCCGAGCCTCACTCTCAAGGCTGCGGGCGTCTTTGTCCCACGAGATTTCAACGTCTCATGTAGGCGAGCCTCCAGAGCAAGTCGGACAAAATGACTAACCATCATGCAACGCACTAGCAAGACGTTGATCGCAACTGCGCAGGTCTCGCTTGTCTCAAACAAGCCTATCGTGTACTAACCATAGGGTACTAACAGAGGCGGGGGTGTGTGTGTAAATAACAGGGACAGAGCTGGCTGCTGTCAGACGATCAGCTGTGCAGCGTCATCACAAACGGACGTCGCTTCACGTGACGCTACGGAGGAAAGGACGTCCCATTGCTCCTCCGGAGCGTGAAGCGACGTCCGTTTGTGATGACGCCGCACAGCTGATCGTCTGACAGCAGCTCTGTCCCCGTTATTTTCACAAACACCCCCGCCTAAACACACTTACTGACACAAAGATTTGTATCATCTGTTGTAGACCCAAATAAATCAAATCAAATGTGCTCTGAAATCTAAATGTGGATAAGCATAAAACAACAACCCTAACCCTACAATAGGCTACTTGTTATTTGTTTTTTGACAACAAAGGTTGTTCATTTGTGTGTATAAATATACAACACAGGCTATATGCATATCAGGGTTTCCGCTAGGATTTTTTCTCGCCGGTCAAATGTCTGGGCAGAATTTATTTTACCGGACAAATTTGAAACTTACCGGTCATATTTCAATAATAATAATAAGAGTTGTGTAGCAGAGTTTCCTTTGGCAGGTAATTACCGGACTACAGCGTCCTGCACAGGTCTGATTTTCAAGACCCGCTCCCGCCCGCACCCGCGACGTGTAATACTGAACCCGCCCTGCTACCCGCACATATTGCCAATTAGTTCCGCAACCCGACCCGACCTGTCGGCACAAGATCCGCAACCGACCCCGACCCGCATATATATGAGCAGTGAAAACGTGCAATTATTAACACACGCAGTTGCATATTTGTCTCAAAAAGTGTGGGATGTTGGTTCTTTTCTCCATCTAGGATGACACCAAAAGCCTCCAGACGTTGGATTTCGCTCTTGAGGAAGTGTTATTGAAAGTGCTGTATTCTCCGCTAGAGAGCTTCACCTCAGCCATTTCGAATGTGGCGCGCTCAGCAGCAGACTGCGCTGCAGAGGTTATGATTATGTGCGGTCCCGCGGGGGAGAGGTCTGAGGATTTAAACATTAAACTCAATTATTATTATTTTAATATATTTACTATGCAACACCCGCGACCCGACCCGCATCATCTTTGTTTTACCCAGAACCGAACCCGGAAAAAAGCGTTTGAAAAAATACCACCCGCGAATCACCTTTTTACTCGTGGGTACCCGACCCGATGCAGGACTCTGCCGGACTATGAGCAGATATGCTGATGTTTAAAACTCAGTTCACCGGGCTCATTTTTATATTGCTTCAGTTTATAATCGTAACAGATCGAAAAAAATTCATTTTTCAATAAATTATTCCACAAACAACATCATTATTACATTCAAACAAACTACTTGTAGTTGATAACGTACATTATTCAAAAGTTTACATTAACTTTGAATAATAACACGGGAGAAACGGAGCCTCTCTTTTCCTCTCTCCCTCCCTCTCTCTCCTGACAGCCCGTCAGTTTATCATGCAGCTCGCTAAACAGTGGGCGGGGCTTCAGGTGATTATGCAGAGCTGCGTGTCTTGGTCTGACTCAGCAGCTGATCTGATCTCTCTCTCGCGTCCGGTTATACTTCACTCGCGTTTATGTCCATATCGATCAGATCCAGCTCTCCTGATCGGCCTTTATAGAGAGCACCGATCAAACTATTAAGAGTGAATATCGGCCGATAATGACCGGCGGCCGATCTATCGGAGCATCTCTAATTATTACCAGACATTTTGACCGGCAGGTTTTGAATTTACCGGTTTTTAATACATTTTACCAGCTAAAAACCGGTAATTACCGGCTAACGGAAACCCTGATGTATATATATATATATATATATCAGGGTTTCCGTTAGCCAGTAATTACCGGTTTTTAGCTGGTAAAATGTAATAAAAACCGGTAAATTCAATAGCTTAGGAACCTTCCTAACGGAGTGAAATGATCCGGAAGTCCCTCAGTGGCAGCCATGATAAGTGCCGTTCGAATTCTCTAGAATGATAGGAAAGGAGGTTTCAAACTTCCTTTATAACCTCCTTTAGCTTAGGAACCACTGGACCTCCCTAACCGAAAGGAGAGGAGAAAATGCTGCCCCACAATGCCTTGCAGCCGCAGCATTTGCGTCACTCAACAGTCGGCCGTTCACGGAAACAACCGATTATGACGGAGAAATTATATCATGAAAGTTACAGTGCTTATTAAGCATTTTAAAACGTAGTCTATGTGGTAAGTTTCCAAAGTGCTTTGTTCTGAACGTTCATCAGTATTATAATCAAAAAGAGAAATATGAACGTTATTTTTTACTGAAATGATCAAATAAAGTCAACATTTCACTGAGCTGTGTGGGGTTCGTTCAACTTTTAAAAGATGTTTGAATGGTGATGTACACAGTGATAGATGTTAAGGACTAACGTTTATAATAAATACATTTGTATTGATTTTAAGATCTTTTCATACAATCATACGTATTGGGATCATTTGTATTAATGTGGACCGGAGGGAGAGGGTGACGAGCAGAAGTTTCACTTTCCTTTTTTATTTCAATTCCAACTTTGGTCCTGAAGAATATGTTTCTCTGTTGTCCACGTTCATAAAGCATAACGCAACAGCATCAGAGCACGGTGCAGAGTCTCTAGATGAGTCCGTCGTTCTTATTAACATCCATGTTGTAGTCCGCTGTATAGAAAACTGTTTCCATAGTTTCCCACACAGCAGCAGACGCACAAAATGACGTCCGCTGGCGCATCATAAACACGTCGGATGTGAAAGTGCATTCGGATTCTCCGACCATGATCTCTGTAGATAAATAAAGAACTATGACAGATGTGTAATATTTAATGCAGCCGAACCATTTATTACAATGCATTCATGTGATGACTTTCAAAGAGTAAAGCAAGCACTGCTGAATAAAGTATGATTTTATTTTTTACGAAACCTTTTTTTTCATATGGAATGCATTTGGAGGTCAACCAATCACAGAGCTTGAGGCAAAGCGGAACAATAGCTGAGGATTCTGGGTAGTGTAGTGTCTTCGGCCATCCTAAAGTCTGAACAAATATTTGTTTCTCCTAATCGAAGGGGAAAATTACAAAAGCATTGTACACAATTTAAACCAATCAATGTTGTGTAATTAACAAGGATAATCTGGTGTTTTTGAGTTGTGCAGATATCACTGTAAAATCAATCGACACTAAGGAGAATACTTACTTCCGGGTGTAAAAGCCTCCGTTATCCAATGGGAATGGATTGCTCTTTGGGTCCGTAATACAATAAAGGGGACATGATCAAATAATATAATTATCTTTTAAATAAGGTTAACTAAAGGGAACAAACAAACAACAAACAAACTTGTTATTTTGGTATATTTTGCTTCCATGTTTTCTTTCACTCTGTCACTTGTCAACTGCCTCCGCGACATCCACGCCTGGATGTAAAAAAATCTACTTAAACTCAACAATAACAAAACAGAGCTCATGGTTGTGGCCCCAAAAACACTGCTCAGGAAGGTTGGAGATCTGCTCCTCACCATCGATGGCGGCTCCATCCACCCTTCCCCTGAGGTTCGCAGCCTGGGCGTCACTCTGGACTCGAGCCTCACCTTCAACTCCCACATCAGGTCTACTGTCAAAACCGCTTTCTTTCACCTACGAAACATCTCCAGACTCCGGCACTCTCTCCCCGACCCCGTTGCAGAAACATTAATTCATACCTTCATCTCCTCTCGTCTGGACTACTGCAATGGAGTTCTGTTCGGGGTCACCAGCAAAGCCCTGGACAGGCTCCAGTACGTCCAGAACTCTGCAGCCAGGCTCCTCACCCACACTAAGCCCTGGCAACACATCACCCCTACCCTCATCCACCTTCACTGGCTCCCGGTCAAGTCACGCATCCAGTACAAACTCCTCCTGCTAACTTACAAATCTCTCCACTTCCTAGCCCCTCCATACATCTCGGACCTCCTTCAGCCCTACACCCCCTCTCGTCACCTGCGGTCCTCTGACAAAGGGCTGCTCTCCATCCAGCGCTCCAAGCTGAAAACATTTGGCAACAGAGCCTTCAGTGTCGCAGCCCCCACCCTCTGGAATTCTCTCCCCTCTGCAATCAGGAATGCAGACACTCTGGACACCTTCAAAAAACACCTCAAACACCATCTGTTCACTCAGGCCTTTGGCCTCAACTAATACACAGTACTCAGCAACCTGTTCCTGTTTTGTTTTCTTCAGCCTATGTATCTGTATGATTATTATTACTTTTTCTTTTGTTACTTCCCATTGTAAAGCGTCCTTGGGTTTCGTGAAAGGCGCTATATAAATTGAAATTATTATTATTAATAGAAATAAAACTTCCAAGAAACACATATAAATGGTGTTCGTTTTACTACCATGTCTGCATTTATCTAAGTAACTATCTGGGGAAGTTGTGAGGTTTCACCTGCAATGCCTTGGTAACTGCATGCAAGCTGTAAACTCGAGGCACTGGCAGTTTAGTCATTTGTTCATCACCACTCACCTTCAAAATAAGCCAAGAAAAGCCGGGCCCTTTCTCATTTCACTAATTCCCCTCCTCGACTCCTATCCTCGAGACTTAGTCCCGCCCACAGGAGATGCGAGCGGAGGACTGAGGAGGGGAACCGAGGAAAGAGGAGGGGAAGCAGCAGGCGGTTAGAGAAATGAGAACTCCTCTCCTCTGAGCGGTCATTTTAAAGCAGGGGTGGGGAATCTCCGGCCCCCGGGCCGTATACGGCCCGCGAGGCCAATTTTTTTTGATTTTTTTATATACTTTTTTAATCCCCGTGGGGAAATTGTTTCTCTGCATTTGACCCATCCTGGTGTTAGGAGCAGAACCTAACGTGTCATCACGTGGTATATGTCTCATCTGACAGGGGTGCAGTTCTGCCGGAGAGCAGCAGAACGCCGCTCCAGCATTTCCAAAAATTGCAGTAGCCTACCCATAAGGAGCCGTACACATGCCGCAGCTTTTGCGGGCGGTGTCTTTAGTTGAAAGCCCAGTGGCGATCTGTTCATCTGTCATACTGATCATACAGTCAATAACTTGACTGTTATTAGCATCTGGTTAGCTAGCTATGCTAACGAATATAAGAAGCTTTTTCTACAACCAGTGAGGTAAAGGCACATCTTTATATGATCATTATAGTTATAAAAAAACGAGAGAATAAAGGAAAAACTGGTGTAAAATACTATATGACAGTAAAAAAAAGTTGTTCAATAAACAAGAATACAGTTTAAAAGGGGAGTGATTTGTAAAATATCCATAAAGAAAACTAAAATCTGCTTACAGTTCGGTGTTGAGAGATGTATCCATAGATCTCCTAATGTTGCTCACACCAGATTGATGCTTGTAACTTCAACATTTAAAAAAAAATATGCGAGCATGCCCCCTAGAGGAGGTTAGGTTCCCCCCCCCCCCCACATGGATAGGAAACTAAATACATTTGCACACATCTTGTGTCCACATATTTCTGTTTTGGTGGTCATGCCACAACCGTGCACATGGTTTATGTTTATTAAGGATCCCCAGTAGCTTTTGCTCTTGACAAAATCTACTCTTCCTGGGGTCCAAACAATACAACAATAATACAACAACATTCAAGACATAATTCCTGACATCATTAACAACATCACCAATGTGATGGTAAACCTGCCTTGGTATACAGTGTACAGTGATGTGTAAGCGTTTTACAATTTGTGACAAATCTCAGAGCGCTGTGATACGCAGCATCCAATTTGCTCAGGTAATTGGCAGGTGCATTCATATACAACAAATCACCATAGTCCAGCACAGGTAAAAAGGTCACAGTGACTAGCCTTTTCCTGGCCTCAAGCGAGAAACAGGACTTGTTTCTGTAAAAGAACCCTAACCTAACCCTCAGTTTTTTAAGCAGATTATTGACATGATGTTTAAAAGAGAGACAATCATCAAGCCAGATACCAAGGTATTTGTAACAGGCAACAACTTCAAGTTTTGTTCCTTGCGTAGTTACAATATCTGAAACAGGCTCTGGTGTCTTTTTTGCTTTTGAAAAGAGCATTACCTTGGTTTTATCCACATTTAAAAGAAGCTTTAATTCAGAGAGCTGAGTCTGAATAGTGTTAAAAACAGCCTGTAATTTAACAACAGCCTCATTAATGGAGGGACCTGCACAATACATCACAGTATCATCCGCATAAAAATGTAAAGTAGCTTCATCCACATTCTCACCTACGCTGTTAATATATATGGAGAATAAAAGTGGTCCTAAAACAGAACCTTGTGGTACACCATTAGAAATGTTTAACCACTCAGACGACAGTCCATCAAAATTAACACATTGGGACCTTTCAGAGAAGTAGTTCACAAACCACCCCACTGCATGGCTGGATATGCCAATACTGAGTAGCCTCTGCTTTAAAATGCGATGATCAACGGTGTCAAACGCTTTGGAAAGGTCAATAAACAGAGCTGCACAACTCTGCTTATTATCTAAAATACTAGTAATGTCATTTACCACTTTCATTGACGCAGTGATGGTGCTGTGTTTCTTTCTGAATCCTGACTGGTGTTTAGTCAGGATATCATTTAAACATAAAAACTCCTTTACTTGTTCACTCACAAGTCGTTCGAGCACCTTAGCCAGAACTGACAATTTTGAGATTGGCCTATAGTTATTTAAAATAGTTGCCTCCCCTCCTTTCAGTAAAGGCAAGACATAAGCAGACTTCCATACTTTAGGGATTGTATTTGTGCTGAGGGAGAGGTTAAAAAGAGAAGTAAGAGGTGGAGCAATAAAATCTGCAGCTATCTTTAAAAAGAAAGGTTCTAAGTTGTCCGGGCCAGTAGGAAAGTTGTGATAACAGTTTTGCCAATGACGATAAAGAGTCCTTGACAGCCCTGTAGCAGCCCACCACCATGACCTGTTGACCCTTTGTTACCTTGATATTCACGGCTAAAAATTCTAGCTGTTTACTAACAGATTTGGAAACCATATTAGTTACACAAAACTTATTTTTCACATAAATGGCAACGCCACCACCTTTTTTAGGCCGGTCAGTACGATATACACTGTAACCATTTATGTAAATGTCAGACGCCAAAATGGATTTATCTAGCCACGTTTCTGATAAGACAATGACATCAGCATCAGTCGAACTCGCCCAAATACGGACAAAATCTAATTTAGGTAACAGACTATGCACATTTAAATGAATTAAACCTAGCCCAGATCTAGATATAAAATCAGCAGGAGTAGCTATTTGACTAATACTGCTAGGTGGACCTGGATTTGGCTGTACATTTCCTGATAGTAACAACAATAAAAATACCAAGCACCTTTTCCTCTTAATCAACACACATACATTGTCAGCTGTTCTAGAGTCACCAGCAAACTTCGCGAAAGTGAGATTAGAGTTTAAAAAACAACTCTGAAGGACCATCGTGGCAGGCATGTGAGAAAGACAAACATTTTCCGAAACGAATGTCCACGACAGTGCAACCAGCAATTGTTTGTGCAACACCTCCGAAACTGAACAGGGGATGTCCACTGCAGGCGGCAGAACATACCCGAATCCAGTAGATTTTTCAGGATGACTAGCGATCTTCTCCTTGTCCAGCACAGCCAAAAAAAGGCACAGCAGAAACACGACACCCGCCATTCTCCCAGTCCAGCACAACAGTATCCACGCTGTTCCCGGAGCAAGAACCACTGTAAAATCTCTGTAAAGCTCCATGTCTAATTAAATATCCTTGTGTCAGCGTCTGAAGTGTTGGGCGCGCTCTCTTCTGACCATATTTGGAAGTACAACTTCCTACAACTTCCTACAGGTTCAACCTCCACCGGCTGCGGCTGCAGCTGGACCCTTCTCTCAAAAGGTGGGCCATTTTGACTTCATGCTCCAATGAGCAGCTCTCATAGGAAAGAACGAGACCCCGCCTCTCACGCTGTATCCAGTTCTTATTATACATCCATGGGTGATACTAGGCTTGTTTGAGATGAGCTGCGTCTCGCCTCGAAAGTAGACGAGAATAGCCGATTGCAGCCGGGGGAGGTCTCAAAAAGCTTGTCTGAAGCAAGCCCCCAGGAAGTGTGCCGGACTCTGATGAAAATATTCGTTGTGTCCAAACGGCGGTAATACAATTTCCGTATCAGTCTGTGATGTCAATGGGCCCAGAAAGACTTTTCCCCATTGACTAACACTGGGAAAGAAACGTCTGTAAATCAGCGGATAATTTTTTTTAAACTAAATAAACTACCCAGTATGAACAATTTCATAGCCCTTATTATAATCATTAGGTACTTAAAGTTGTAAAATGCACTAAAAGCCAAATCTAGATTTGTTTTCTGTCTCCATTCATTCTACTGAGCCGAGGTTGCGGTCCAATAGTCAATTTAGCTTAGGAACCTTCCTAACAGAGTGAAATTACCCGGAAGTACGTGAGTGGTAGCCATGATAAGTGCCGTTCCAATTATCTAGATCAGTGGTTCCCAAACTTTTTCTTTCAGGCCCCCCCTTTGGAGAAAAAAAAAAGTCGGGCCCCCCCAACACAAGTCAGGCTCAGTGGTGACGCCAGAGATTTATTTTGGGGGTGCTGTGGGGTAGCTTGACGTTTCATAGAGGGTGCTCAAACATTTAGGGTTTCCCATTAATGTACCGTTCGCTACAGAGGAATGTTCTACTGCAACACTCCCCACGCAAATACAAATAAAAACGTACCCGCAACTGTTACAATGAAGGCTCGATAATCACCTCACGGCATATACGTGAAGGGGTAAAGTGCTATTTTTATAGGTGGTGTGTGGACCTTACATAGGGGGGTCCGGGGGCAAGCTCCCCCGGGAAGATTTATTTTTAAATATTGAAGTTAAATGCATCAATCTGGTGCACTTTGAGAGCAAATTGAAGAGATCTATGGATACATCTCTCAACACCCATATGAAACAGAACTGTAAACAGATTTCCTTTTTCTTTATTTTTAAAACATCACAACATAAGACAACAAATACACGCAGCATACATACTTAGGAATAAGGAATAAAGGAATTCCTTATTCCTTTATTCCTAAGTATGTATGCTGCGTGTATTTGTCGCCTTGTCTTATCAAAATATTTGTTGTCTTGTCTTATCAAAATGTTTCTCAAGTACAAAAGTATTCGTACCTAAATATACTTAAAGTAAAAGTAGTGATTGTGCAGATTGGTCCATTTCAGAATAATATATATGATATGTTTTACAATGATTGATCATGAAAGTGTTCTCAGTAGTTATACACATGCCCCTTTCGTCTCATTAGTATGCATGAAAAAGTGACAGATGACACGCCCCCAATTATGCAAATGCGCCAAGTCCCGCCTCCCATTGTTCGAGATCCTTTGCTGTGATTGGGTACAATTATGTTAATGAGCTAAGTCCCGCCTCGCATTGTTCGAGATCCTTTGATGTGAGGGGTGAGGTGTTATAACAGGTAGGTGTGAAAAGCCCCCCTGTGTAGTGCCTGTGTTGTCTAATTCTTTGATGTGTTGATTAAGGAAGTCTCTTTGAAGTTATGCTGTCTGGCCCCTGTCCCCTCACACCCCTTTGTAGTCTAATCCTTTGATATGAGTTGTTATAACAGGTAGGTGTGGAAAAGCCCCCCTGTGTAGTGCCTTTGTTGTCTAATTCTTTGATGTGTTGATTAAGGCAGTCTCTTTGATGTTATGCTGTCTGGTCCCTGTCCCCTCAGAGTTGTCTAATCTAATTAGCCTTTGATGTTTTGCCCTTTGATGTGAGGTGTTATAACAGGCAGGTGTGATTTCACACTGGTGTGTTATAAGCCTTTGATGTTAATATATGTTAGTATATCATTAGATACTTAAACATGTTATGTTTTTTCTGTTTACAGTAGAGACCCTGTGTGCTGAAATCTACTCAAACAGAGTACTTCATGGTAGTGGTCAGCTTTTTCAACACAAAAGTGTATCTTTCAGTAACTTTCTCAGAGAATTTAAGCATAAATCTGTCAAATGTTTCAAAACAGCCTTGTTTCACTGAAATAGCCTCAAAATCACAAACTGCCATTAAGAGTCAGATTCTTAACGAACTCTACTCAGAGTACTTTCATGGTAGTGGCCAGCTTTTTAAAAAGAAAAGTGTATCTTTCGGTAACTTTTTGAGACAATTAAGCATAAATCTGTCAAATGTTCAAAACAGCCTTGTTTCAATGAAATAGCCTCAAAATCACAAACTGCCATTAAGAGTCAGATGCTTTACGAAATCTAATAAAACAGAGTACTTTCATGGTAGTGGTCTGGTTTTTAAAAGAAAAGTGTATCTTTCGGTTACATGGGGGATCCCTAAAAGTTATGCTTACCAGACCAAAAATCTAAAAAAGGTTGGGATGTGTTTTGTGTAACCCCTTTCACACGCATCACAACCTTTTTTGATTTTTTGATTTTCAGTGTTCCACGATTTTACAGTAGCACTTGCGTCCATGGTCAGTATGACGTTCAGGGTCGAGGGTTTATCCTTTTACCACCCTGTACGTGTATAATAGACACTTTCCTGTATGATAGTGTAAAAAGTAATTGAATGAATTAGCTAATTTCCGATAGCATAGTTAGCTTAGCTTACACGTTGAAATAACACACAATTTCATTCTTAAAGTACCGATACTAATGAAACGGAGGAATCGAAACGTTTTTAACGGCAGGGTATCGCGATACCTTTCAAATATCGGTACACCGTGCAACACTAGTCAGGACTCAGGAGTCAGTGGCTCTCCCCAAAACGCACACATATACAATTCAATATGAACTGAAGAGCCGCATGAAACTAGGCAAAGAGCCGCATGCGGCTCGAGAGCCGCGGGTTGGCCACCCCTGCCCTAGAGACTAATACTCATGGTGACAAAAGTCGACAATGGTTCCCAATGGGTTAAAGTATTTCCTGTGGTCGTAGACCCGTAAAATAGGTATCAAATTAAAGGTCTTAAATTATCGCATCCATTTATGACCTTTAAAATTTGATTAACCCTTTCTGTGCCGAATTATTACGGTTTTCGGGCGGCTAATCTGGCGGCCATCTTGGAAAATGGCCGCCATCTTGGATTTTCAATGGGCCAATCAGGCAGATTTGATTAGTACCACTTGGAGAACAAGTGTGCCAAATTTGATGCTTGTATCATCATTTGCACGATTCTTCTGAAACATTGCTGTTATCTGCCCCACTAAGAGGGTTTTATTTTCTGAGGCTGTGTGAGTTCCCCGACACACCGGGGACACATATTTATGTATAAAAGACATCACAAAGTGCATTTTGCATGATTGGTCCCCTTTAATGTATATTTTCTTGTGTCTGACGCGTTGTGAGAATGAACGTGCATATATATTTACTTGTGTGCGCGAGCGTGACACGCATTGCAGACCGCAAGTTAACCGCAAGTTTAATGCCATTTTTGCAGAGGTTCAAGGCATTGGAATTGCTACAGACAAACAGTGCCATTTCTCCCACTAGTTCAAGCCATCATACTGAATGTGTGTGTATACAGGGGCGCCGTTTACCGACAGGCAAGTGCTTGGACCAGAAGGGGGCCCCCAAATAAAGTAGATTAATCCAATCCAATCCAACTTTATTTATATAGCACTTTAAAACCTCCAGACTGTGCTGTACAGAGAGATACATCAAATATAAAATCACACAGCTCAGCTCACAAAACATAAAATAAATAAATAAATTTAAAATAAAAGATGCAAACACAAAACAAACCACAATAAACGTAACAATTTCAAAAATAAAATAAAAACATAAAAAAAGATTAAGAAGGTCCACAGCAACGACAATATGAAACACCCTTTAATTTACTGCAACGACATGTCGGGAAACCCCCTCAAGGGGGCCCCATGCATAGCGCGCCGAAACTGCTTCTTAATTTCAGTCTCGTTGCTCCGCTCCGGGGGTGGGGGGGGGGGGAACTTTACTGGCATTGATCCGGACCATTGACCTTGTATGAAATTCACAAGTGGACCTTTAACAAAAAAGTTTGAGTACCCATGCACTACGCATTTCAGTGGTTTTGTGTTAGAAAATAAAGATCTTGTTCTGGGTCTCTGGGTAGAATATCCTTCAACCAAGGTATTCTACATCCTTGATCGAATGCCTTGGCCGTTGCACTGAATGAGAGCGTACGTTTGGACTGACAGTTTGATCAACCAATCATATATTGATTTGTAGCCAATGGGCGTATTCTTTCAGAGTTTCCCTCGGTTCCAGGGTGCTCTAGAAGGCCCGCTAGTTAACTGGCTCGAGACAGAGGATCTAGATGAATGCGACGAAGCAATTCATGCCGTTTTATTGTTTTTAACGTTGAAATGACAAGTGCAACAGGTGAAGATGATGTTGTTGCGGAATTGTTGTGAGTACCCTTTTCAAGACGACAATTCAGTGAAAAGACGGACATTATAATGCCGCGGAGGGGGGCGGCGGCGGCGGGGGGTAGACACGGTTCGCCACACTCACACAC
Organism: Harpagifer antarcticus; assembly: GCA_902827135.1. Classification (NCBI taxonomy): domain Eukaryota; kingdom Metazoa; phylum Chordata; class Actinopteri; order Perciformes; family Harpagiferidae; genus Harpagifer; species Harpagifer antarcticus. Next base: position 280,345 of record CADEHL010001110.1, on the reverse strand, counting down.
TTCCTTATTCATCTTTGAATAATAATACACTAAAAATAAAGATGACTATGCTACGGTCCTTCGGTCCTGAGATTAGCGCCTGCAGGCTCCATGGACCTGTCATCTCCGGACAGCGCAAAATGCATATGAAGTGCTACGTCATGAACGCAATAAATCTGTCACGATCTGTCCGTGTTATGTTTTGTCTGTCTGTTTCTGTCTTTAGTTTCCTGTTTTATTTTGTAAAGTGTTCACCCCCCGTTTCCTGCCTGTTGTAATCTGTCTGTGATTCCCTGTCAGTTTCCCTGGTGTGTCTAATTTACCCGATTGTGTTCACCTGGTGTTCCTGTGTTTTCTCCTCCCTCCTCACCTGTGTCTTGTTTGTGTGATTAGTCTTGTGTGTATTTAAGTTCTGGTTTTTCTGTCTGTCTTTGTCGGTTCGTCTTGTGTTATGACCTGGTCTGCGGTGAGTGTTCTGTTCTGTCTTTGTGATTACGTAGCCTTGAAATAAAGGAGTCATTTTGTCACTATAATCTGCATTTGGGTCCTACTTCCCACACACACCGTAACATTACGAACCGACCAAATATGGGCCCAGCAGATCCGTTTGAGCAGGAACTTTTGGATTTGACCTTTTCTTTGTTTGTCTGCGCTCATCGATGGATGGGAGCGTCCAGTGTTCGGCAGAAGAGGGCCGCTCTGGTAGAGGCGCACCGGTTGGCAGCAGAGAGACTATGTTTTGTGGAGTTCTTACCTGACTGGATTTTGGACTTCCTTGAAACATGTGATTCCCGGCCTGCTAGCCCCAGGCATGCTAACTCCATGTCTCCCAATTCCCAACCTGGCACCATACGCCTTGGTGGGTTCCGCCTGAAGTCAACCCGTGCTTCTGCCCCAGTTCCTGCTCCGGTCCAGGAGTTGTATTCCGGAACTCGTCTGGCTTCTGGAGGTCCACGGAGTATTCAGGCGGCTGCTAAGAGGAGTCGTCGCAAGGCCAGGTTAGCCCGAGCCCCAGCAGCCATGGTTCCGGCTACAGAACCGGCCCACACAGCCATGGTTCCGGCCCCAGTTCTGGACCCAGCAGTGATGGTTCCGGCCCCAGTTCTGGCCCCTGCAGCCATGGCTCCATGCTCCAGTACCGGCCCACGCAGCTTTGCTTCCATACTCAATTACCTGGCTTACACAGCCAGGGTCCAGGCTTCCGCTCCGCCCCCAACAGCCATGGTTCCGGCTCCAGTGCCGGACCCAGCAGCCATGGTTCCGTGCCCCAGTACCATCCCACATAGCCATGGTACCGTGCTCCAGTACCATCCCACACAGCCATGGATCCGTGTTCCGGTTCCTTGCCCAGCAGCCATGGTTCCGGCTCCAGTGCCGGCCCCAGCAGCCATGGTCCCTGCTCCACAACCGGACCTTAGAGCCATGTTTCCGGCTCCAAAACCGGCCCACACAGCCATGATCCAGGCTTCAGCTCCGGACCTTACAGCCATGTTTCCGGCTCCAGAACTGGATCTTACAGCCATGTTTCCGGCTCCAGAACCTGCCCATGCAGCCATGGTCCCTGCACCAGAGCTCGCCCATACAGCCATGGTTCCGGCTCAAGTACCGGCCCCATCAGTCATGGTCCCGACTCCAGCTCCTCGTCACCTGCTGACTCATCGGCCGACGCCAGCTCCCCGAGTCCTGTCGGCATACCGGCCGACTCCAGCACCTCGTCTCTTGCTGGCTCCCCAGCCGACGCCAGCACCCCGTGTCCTGTCGGCGTACCGGCCGACTCCAGCACCTCGTCTCTTGTTGGCTCCCCAGCCAACACCAGCTCCCCGTGTCCTGTCGGCGTACCGGCCGACTCCAGCACCTCGTCTGCTGCTGGCTCTCCAGCCGACGCCAGCTCCTCGAGTCCTGTCAGCATACCGGCCGACTCCAGCACCCCGTGTTCTGTTGGCGAACCAACTCTCTCAAGTCTCCCCTCCAGACACTTCTCAAGTCCCCTCTCAAGTTCCTACCGGAGTCCCCTCTCAAGTCCCCTCTCAAGTTCCTACCGGAGTCCCCTCTCTAGTTTCCTCTCTAGTCTCCTCTCAAGCCCCCTCTCCAGTTCCCTCTCAAGTCTCCTCTCGAGCTACCTCTCGAGTCCCCTCTCGAGTCCCCTTTCAAGACACTTCTCAAGTCACCTCTCTAGTCCCTCCTCTGGTTCCTTCCCCAGTCCCCTCTCCAGTCCCCTCTCAAGTCCCCTCTCAAGTTCCTACCGGAGTCCCCTCTCTAGTTTCCTCTCTAGTCTCCTCTCGAGCCCCCTCTCGAGCTACCTCTCGAGTCCCCTTTCAAGACACTTCTCAAGTCCCCTCTCGAGTCTCCTCTCGAAATTCCTCTCAAGTCCCCCCTCGAATTCCCTCTCTAGTCCCCTCTCGAATTCCCTCTCGAGTCTCCTCTCGAGTTCCCTCTCAAGTCCCCTCTCAGGTCCCCTCTCGAATTCCCTCTCTAGTCTCCTCTCGAATTCCCTCTCTAGTCTCCTCTCGAGTTCCCTCTCCAGTCTCCTCTCAAGTCCCCTCTCAGGTCCCCTCTCGAATTCCCTCTCTAGTCTCCTCTCGAATTCCCTCTCTAGTCTCCTCTCGAGTTCCCTCTCGAGTCACCTCTCGAGTTCCTTCTCAAGTCAACTCTCCAGTGTCCTCTCGAGTCACCTCTCAAGTCAACTCTCCAGTGTCCTCTCGAGTCACCTCTCAAGTTTCCCCTCAGGTCTCCTCTCGAGTTCCCTCTCAAGTCCCCTCTCAGGTCCCCTCTCGAGTTACCTCTCGAGTCACCTCTCGAGTTCCTTCTCAAGTCAACTCTCCAGTGTCCTCTCGAGTCACCTCTCAAGTCAACTCTCCAGTGTCCTCTCGAGTCACCTCTCAAGTTTCCCCTCAGGTCTCCTCTCGAGTTCCCTCTCAAGTCCCCTCTCAGGTCCCCTCTCGAGTTACCTCTCGAGTCACCTCTCGAGTCACCTCTCAAGTCAACTCTCCAGTGTCCTCTCGAGTCACCTCTCAAGTCAACTCTCCAGTGTCCTCTTGAGTCACCTCCCAAGTCAACTATCCAGTGTCCTCTCGAGTCACCTCTCAAGTTTCCCCTCAGGTCTCCTCTCGAGTTCCCTCTCAAGTCCCCTCTCAGGTCCCCTCTCGAGTTACCTCTCGAGTCACCTCTCGAGTTCCTTCTCGAGTCCACTCTCCAGTTTCCTCTCAAGTTCCCTCTCAAGTCCTCTCTCGAGTCCCCACTCAAACCCCATGTCCTGTCCAGTTGGAGGTCCCGCAGACTAGCCCTCTGCCGGGGGTCCCGCCAACCCCATGTCTTGTCCAGTTGGAGGTCCCGCAGACTAGCCCTCTGCCGGGGGTCCTGCCAACCTCATGTCTTGTCCAGTTGGAGGTCCCGCAGACTAGCCCTCTGCCGGGGGTCCTGCCAACCCCATGTCTTGTCCAGTTGGAGGTCCCGCAGACTAGCCCTCTGCCGGGGGTCCTGCCAACCCCATGTCCTGTCCAGTTGGAGGTCCCGCAGACTAGCCCTCTGCCGGGGGTCCTGCCAACCCCATGTCTTGTCCAGTTGGAGGTCCCGCAGACTAGTCTCCTGCCGGGGGTCCTGCCAACCCTTTGTCCTGTCCCGTTGGAGGCCCCGCCGACTACTCTCCTGCCGGGGGTCCTGCCAACCCCATGTCCTGTCCCGTTGGAGGTCCCGCCGACTACGCTCCTGCCGGGGGTCCTGCCAACCCTATGTCCTGTGCCGTTGGAGGTCCCGCCGTCTACTCTCCTGCCGGGGGTCCTGCCAATCCTATGTCCTGTGCTGTTGGAGGCCCCGCCGACTACTCTTCTGCCGGGGGTCCTGCCAACCCTGTGTCCTGTCCCGTTGGAGGCCCCGCTGACTACTCTCCTGCCGGGGGTCCTGCCAACCCTTTGTCCTGTCGCGTTGGAGGTCCCGTCGTCCACTCTCCTGCTGGGGGTCCTGCCAACTCCTGGTTCTCTTCCGTGGGGGATCCTGCCGAAGCCTGTCCCGCCGGCTCCGGTTCCTGTCCGGCCGACACCGGGTCCTGCCCGGCCTCCGGAGTTGTCTGGTCTTCGCCCTCATGCTCGGCCCCCTGAGTTCGCCCGCTGTGGCCTTCGCCCCACTATGGACTCTGCCTTGCCCCCGGGCCGTCCGCCCGAGACCCCCACCTTGGACTCTGCCTTGCCCCCGGGTCGTCCGCCCGAGTTCCCCACCATGGACTCTGCCTTGCCCCCGGGTCGTCCGCCCGAGTTCCTCACCTTGGACTCTGCCTTGCCTCCGGGCCGTCCGCCCGAGTTCCCCACCATGGACTCTGCCTTGCCCCCGGGCCGTCCGCCCGAGACCCCCACCTTGGACTCTGCCTTGCCCCCGGGTCGTCCGCCCGAGTTCCCCACTTTAGACTCTGCCTTGCCCCCGGGCCGTCCGCCCGAGATCCCTTCCTGGTCCCCTACTGGGCTCCTGGGTGGTCAGCTTAGTCCCGTCCTCCGGACCCCCTCCACCCACCCTGGTGGCCTAGGGATACGTCCCTCCTCCGGACCCCCTCCACCCACCCTGCTGGACTGTGTGGGATTTTTGTTTTTGGGGTTTAGGGACGTCTGGGATCCGCCCCTTGAGGGGGGGGTTCTGTCACGATCTGTCCGTGTTATGTTTTGTCTGTCTGTTTCTGTCTTTAGTTTCCTGTTTTATTTTGTAAAGTGTTCACCCCCCGTTTCCTGCCTGTTGTAATCTGTCTGTGATTCCCTGTCAGTTTCCCTGGTGTGTCTAATTTACCCGATTGTGTTCACCTGGTGTTCCTGTGTTTTCTCCTCCCTCCTCACCTGTGTCTTGTTTGTGTGATTAGTCTTGTGTGTATTTAAGTTCTGGTTTTTCTGTCTGTCTTTGTCGGTTCGTCTTGTGTTATGACCTGGTCTGCGGTGAGTGTTCTGTTCTGTCTTTGTGATTACGTAGCCTTGAAATAAAGGAGTCATTTTGTCACTATAATCTGCATTTGGGTCCTACTTCCCACACACACCGTAACAAAATCATACCCTCATGTGATTGGCTTAGAATGAAGGAGACATCTGATTGGCTATAGATAGAAAAAATTACAAGTACGAATCTGGTGACCGTCAGGGGAGTCTCAAAAAACCCACACACGAATGCACAGCGATCCGTGCACAGAAAGCGGTTTGTGTTTGCAGGTTCAGAGGTTTTAAACGGAAAACAAATATGTGAGGATCAAAAATACACATGTAAAACTTTTTTCTGTATTTGGATTTTATTTACATGAGTAGTAGTACCGATGCTGTTTCAATCACATTAGTATGCATAAAAAGTGACAGGTGACACGCCCCAAATTATGCAAATTAGCTAAGTCCCGCCTCCCCTCGCCTCCCATTGGTCGAGAGCTTTTTATGAGAGCTATGTCCCGCCTCCCATTGTTTGAGACCCTTTGATGTGAGGGGTGATGTGTTATAAAGGGTAGGTGTGAAAAGCCCCCCCTGTGGAATGCCTTTGTTGTCTATTTCTTTGATGTGTTGATTAAGGTAGTCTCTTTGAAGTTATGCTGTCTGGTCCCTCAGAAATACCATTAAGTGTCAGAATCCTAACGAAATCTACTCAGAGTACTTCATGGTAGTGGTCAGCTTTTAAATACAGAAGTGTATCTTTTCAGTAACTTTCTCAGAGAATGTAAGCATAAATCTGTAAATGTTCAAGACAGCCTTGTTTCACTGAAATAGCATAAAATCACAAACTGGCTGAAACTGTACAGTGAATTGGAGAAATTACAGCACAGAGTTTTCTACCACGACACAGATAGTATAATCTATGTGACAAGACAGGGGCAGTCTCCAGTACTTTCATGGTAGTGGTCAGCTTTTTAAACACAAAAGTGTATATTTCAGTAACTTTCTCAGAGAATGTAAGCATAAATCTGTCAATTGTTCAAAACAGCCTTGTTTCACTGGAATAACCTCAAAATCACAAAATACCATTAAGTGTCAGAATCCTAACGAAATCTACTCAGAGTACTTCATGGTAGTGGTCAGCTTTTAAATACAGAAGTGTATCTTTTCAGTAACTTTCTCAGAGAATGTAAGCATAAATCTGTAAATGTTCAAGACAGCCTTGTTTCACTGAAATAGCATAAAAATCACAAACTGGCTGAAACTGTACAGTGAATTGGAGAAATTACAGCACAGAGTTTTCTACCACGACACAGATAGTATAATCTATGTGACAAGACAGGGGCAGTCTCCAGTACTTTCATGGTAGTGGTCAGCTTTTTTAAAAAGAAAAGTGTATCTTTCGGTAACTTTTTTGAGAGAATTAAGCATAAATATGGGGAAATCCTGGAATATCAGATACAATTAGCATCTAACCAGAAGTGCGAATGAAGCAGTGAACTGCAGTATATTTGATATACATCCAATATATATATATATATATATATATATATATATATATATATATATATATAAAAGGTTATGTTAATATTGATCAGCTGGTCAGAAACTTGACTCCATAGGAAATATAAAAAGATATATGTTGAGCGTGATCATAACTTTCCAATAGCACAAAGTTTCAGATCCGCTGTTGCAGGTTTAGCCATTCAGTCAGCCAAGTGTAAAATATGCATTTATTATCACCTTTTCTATTTGGCCAACTAGTGATAATTAAATGATACCCTATTTATTTAACTATGTTTTTCTCTGCTAACAATGCTTTACTTAAAACTGTAAATATATGGGATGATAAGGTCGTTCCTATATCTAAACACCTTGGTGATAATCATACAAATCCATCAACAAAACAGGTCTTTCTGCCGAAGCGTTTACAAATGAATGAGAGTATATAATCTGCCAGCAGTGACATTTTGTGGGTATCTTTATCCTTACTCACAGTTTCTGCCATCAGCTCATAACTGAGAGCAAATAATAATGGACTAAGACCGTAAGAAACCAGAAGAGATTCACAATTAAGAAGCTGGAAGGACTTCAACAATCAACTTCGACTGATTCATTATCAAAATAGTTGATGAATAATGAAATAATTGACAACCAGTCGATTCATCTCGCAGCCCAAAGACCGTAGCTCGGCTGCTCCCCCTTACATGACCCAAAAGATCTCTGAGCTGCTGCGTCTCATCTTGTAGAACAGAGGACTATTTTTAAGTAAATACATTATAGGGTTAAAATAAGATATATATGTGGTGGAATTAGTTTAAAACAGCCACCTTACACTTTTTTTTTTAGTTATCCTCTCTAAATTAGATGTAGGGTTTTTAAATGATTAGTGTTAATTAAGGGCTATTGTTATTTTGGTTTATATGGGGATAGGAGTTCAACTTTTAAAAATTGCACAGGATCATTCTAAGAAGAGTGTGAGGGCTAATGAGCCAGCACCATACCTCCTCTATGCATTTTGTTGACCTGTGTCTGATCTTGAAAAACTCTGATAAGTATTTTCTTTTATTTTAGTTTATAATATCATGTAATTATTAAATGTTGTTGTTTTTTTTTTGGTAGGGGTTAAACTAGTATATTATGTGGATAGTATATTATTAGATACTTTAAAATGTTATGTTTTTCTGTTTACACTAGAGACCCTGTGTGCTGAAATCTACTCAAACAGAGTACTGCATGGTAGTGGTCTGCTTTTAAACACAAAAGTGTATCTTTCAGTAACTTTCTCAGAGAATGTAAGCATAAATCTGTCAATTGTTCAAAACAGCCTTGTTTCACTGGAATAACCTCAAAATCACAAAATACCATTAAGTGTCAGAATCCTAACGAAATCTAATAAAACAGAGTACTTTCATGGTAGTGGTCTGCTTTTAAAAAGAAAAGTGTATCTTTCTGTAACATTTTGAGAGAATTAAACATAAATCAGTCAAATTTCAAAACAGCCTTCAACGAAATAGCCTCAAAATCACAAACTGCCATTAAGAGTCAGATGCTTTTACGAAATCTACTCAGAGTACTTCATGGTAGTGGTCAGCTTTTAAACACAAAAGTGTATCTTCAGTAACTGGTTGAGAGAATTAAGCATAAATCTGTCAAATGTTCAAAACAGCCTTCACTGAAATAGCCTCAAAATCACAAACTGCCATTAAGAGTCAGAATCTTAACGAAATCTACTCAAACAGAGTACTTTCTACAGATGACTCCTCCCACTCAACGCAATAAGTCCCACCCCACTCAGCAAATCATATAAAACTAAGGATCCTACTAAGACGACCGTTGAAAACTAGGCATGGATCTGAGAAAAACCAAGTCTGATGTAGCCTACCCTTATTATCACCAGGATAAAGGATATGGGTTTAATGACTGGACGTTACAAAGTAGGGGAGAGGATGTTCCCGAAGAAGAGCTCTCCTCTATATCATATCCATGTAAGGTCTTTAGGACAAAAGAGGACCATGATAACATGACATATGAAGAATATCTTTCTTTAAAAGATGGTATTATAGATAACCTTATTAGAAACAGTATATCTCATACCACTCGCCAAGATCGCAAACGACAATTAGCAGAAAAGAAAAGAAAAATTAAAGAAAACCGAAGAAAAAGAAAAAGCAAAATGAAAAGGAGAAGAAAAATGAAAAGCAGACGCAGAATGCGAATGAAAAGAAAAGGGGTAAAAGGACGGAAAACGAAAAAGACAAAAAGAAGGAAGGTGAAAAGAAAAAGGAACAAAGTGAAGAAATGTCAGCTAGAGTATGGTGTTGTACAGCCATTACCGGATCATAATAATCTTATAGATCAACTACCGCTAACCGACTGCTGCGAATGTGTTGAGCAAATACCAAAAGCAATGGCAGAGCTTTGCTTCAATATAATGAGAGAAAAAGCGCGATACTGTGGAATTGCCCAAATTGGCGACAGTGCCAGAACACGTATTAAAAGACTGTTGGCGGATCTCTATTCTAGTATCGGTTGTCATTACATCGAAGGATACGCCAAAATGTGTGACGACATAGACAAAGCTTTTGAAGACAATTATATGGTACCTGCCCTTACAGCTAAACAAATCCTACGCCAGGTATTCAACAGACCCCAAGAAGCACAAGAAGCCCCAGAAAGGATTACATTCAGAGCTAATAATGGTGAAACCGAAGAAGAAGCAAAGCAGATTATAATCGTTGCGGGTGAAAGGATAGAGAATTTGCATGTGATGTTAATGCATTTATCTGATATAAGAAATGCATTCGTTTACTTCCAAAAGACTCCTAAACATCTACTTGGGCAGTGTGAATTGAACGATAAACCGATCACTGTCAATGAAACGCGGAGAGAAGCAGCAGTGCAAATCGTTAAGTCTATTACCTTGTATGCACTACGACATTAACTTGGTAAAATGTGTGTTTTTATGAAAATGTGTCGAAGGATGTGTTTTCAATTAAACTCTCCGCGTTTCATTGACAGTGATCGGTTTATCGTTCAATTCACACTGCCCAAGTAGATGTTTAGGAGTCTTTTGGAAGTAAACGAATGCATTTCTTATATCAGATAAATGCATTAACATCACATGCAAATTCTCTATCCTTTCACCCGCAACGATTATAATCTGCTTTGCTTCTTCTTCGGTTTCACCATTATTAGCTCTGAATGTAATCCTTTCTGGGGCTTCTTGTGCTTCTTGGGGTCTGTTGAATACCTGGCGTAGGATTTGTTTAGCTGTAAGGGCAGGTACCATATAATTGTCTTCAAAAGCTTTGTCTATGTCGTCACACATTTTGGCGTATCCTTCGATGTAATGACAACCGATACTAGAATAGAGATCCGCCAACAGTCTTTTAATACGTGTTCTGGCACTGTCGCCAATTTGGGCAATTCCACAGTATCGCGCTTTTTCTCTCATTATATTGAAGCAAAGCTCTGCCATTGCTTTTGGTATTTGCTCAACACATTCGCAGCAGTCGGTTAGCGGTAGTTGATCTATAAGATTATTATGATCCGGTAATGGCTGTACAACACCATACTCTAGCTGACATTTCTTCACTTTGTTCCTTTTTCTTTTCACCTTCCTTCTTTTTGTCTTTTTCGTTTTCCGTCCTTTTACCCCTTTTCTTTTCATTCGCATTCTGCGTCTGCTTTTCATTTTTCTTCTCCTTTTCATTTTGCTTTTTCTTTTTCTTCGGTTTTCTTTAATTTTTCTTTTCTTTTCTGCTAATTGTCGTTTGCGATCTTGGCGAGTGGTATGAGATATACTGTTTCTAATAAGGTTATCTATAATACCATCTTTTAAAGAAAGATATTCTTCATATGTCATGTTATCATGGTCCTCTTTTGTCCTAAAGACCTTACATGGATATGATATAGAGGAGAGCTCTTCTTCGGGAACATCCTCTCCCCTACTTTGTAACGTCCAGTCATTAAACCCATATCCTTTATCCTGGTGATAATAAGGGTAGGCTACATCAGACTTGGTTTTTCTCAGATCCATGCCTAGTTTTCAACGGTCGTCTTAGTAGGATCCTTAGTTTTATATGATTTGCTGAGTGGGGTGGGACTTATTGCGTTGAGTGGGAGGAGTCATCTGTAGAAAGTACTCTGTTTGAGTAGATTTCGTTAAGATTCTGACTCTTAATGGCAGTTTGTGATTTTGAGGCTATTTCAGTGAAGGCTGTTTTGAACATTTGACAGATTTATGCTTAATTCTCTCAACCAGTTACTGAAGATACACTTTTGTGTTTAAAAGCTGACCACTACCATGAAGTACTCTGAGTAGATTTCGTAAAAGCATCTGACTCTTAATGGCAGTTTGTGATTTTGAGGCTATTTCATTGAAGGCTGTTTTGAAATTTGACTGATTTATGTTTAATTCTCTCAAAATGTTACAGAAAGATACACTTTTCTTTTTAAAAGCAGACCACTACCATGAAAGTACTCTGTTTTATTAGATTTCGTTAGGATTCTGACACTTAATGGTATTTTGTGATTTTGAGGTTATTCCAGTGAAACAAGGCTGTTTTGAACAATTGACAGATTTATGCTTACATTCTCTGAGAAAGTTACTGAAAGATACACTTTTGTGTTTAAAAGCAGACCACTACCATGCAGTACTCTGTTTGAGTAGATTTCAGCACACAGGGTCTCTAGTGTAAACAGAAAAACATAACATTTTAAAGTATCTAATAATATACTATCCACATAATATACTAGTTTAACCCCTACCAAAAAAAAAAAAAAACAACATTTAATAATTACATGATATTATAAACTAAAATAAAAGAAAATACTTATCAGAGTTTTTCAAGATCAGACACAGGTCAACAAAATGCATAGAGGAGGTATGGTGCTGGCTCATTAGCCCTCACACTCTTCTTAGAATGATCCTGTGCAATTTTTAAAAGTTGAACTCCTATCCCCATATAAACCAAAATAACAATAGCCCTTAATTAACACTAATCATTTAAAAACCCTACATCTAATTTAGAGAGGATAACTAAAAAAAAAAGTGTAAGGTGGCTGTTTTAAACTAATTCCACCACATATATATCTTATTTTAACCCTATAATGTATTTACTTAAAAATAGTCCTCTGTTCTACAAGATGAGACGCAGCAGCTCAGAGATCTTTTGGGTCATGTAAGGGGGAGCAGCCGAGCTACGGTCTTTGGGCTGCGAGATGAATCGACTGGTTGTCAATTATTTCATTATTCATCAACTATTTTGATAATGAATCAGTCGAAGTTGATTGTTGAAGTCCTTCCAGCTTCTTAATTGTGAATCTCTTCTGGTTTCTTACGGTCTTAGTCCATTATTATTTGCTCTCAGTTATGAGCTGATGGCAGAAACTGTGAGTAAGGATAAAGATACCCACAAAATGTCACTGCTGGCAGATTATATACTCTCATTCATTTGTAAACGCTTCGGCAGAAAGACCTGTTTTGTTGATGGATTTGTATGATTATCACCAAGGTGTTTAGATATAGGAACGACCTTATCATCCCATATATTTACAGTTTTAAGTAAAGCATTGTTAGCAGAGAAAAACATAGTTAAATAAATAGGGTATCATTTAATTATCACTAGTTGGCCAAATAGAAAAGGTGATAATAAATGCATATTTTACACTTGGCTGACTGAATGGCTAAACCTGCAACAGCGGATCTGAAACTTTGTGCTATTGGAAAGTTATGATCACGCTCAACATATATCTTTTTATATTTCCTATGGAGTCAAGTTTCTGACCAGCTGATCAATATTAACATAACCTTTTTTATATATATATATATATATATATATATATATATATATATATATATATATATTGGATGTATATCAAATATACTGCAGTTCACTGCTTCATTCGCACTTCTGGTTAGATGCTAATTGTATCTGATATTCCAGGATTTCCCCATATTTATGCTTAATTCTCTCAAAAAAGTTACCGAAAGATACACTTTTCTTTTTAAAAAAGCTGACCACTACCATGAAAGTACTGGAGACTGCCCCTGTCTTGTCACATAGATTATACTATCTGTGTCGTGGTAGAAAACTCTGTGCTGTAATTTCTCCAATTCACTGTACAGTTTCAGCCAGTTTGTGATTTTTATGCTATTTCAGTGAAACAAGGCTGTCTTGAACATTTACAGATTTATGCTTACATTCTCTGAGAAAGTTACTGAAAAGATACACTTCTGTATTTAAAAGCTGACCACTACCATGAAGTACTCTGAGTAGATTTCGTTAGGATTCTGACACTTAATGGTATTTTGTGATTTTGAGGTTATTCCAGTGAAACAAGGCTGTTTTGAACAATTGACAGATTTATGCTTACATTCTCTGAGAAAGTTACTGAAATATACACTTTTGTGTTTAGAAAGCAGACCACTACCATGAAGTACTCTGTTTGAGTAGATTTCAGCACACAGAGTCTCTACTGTAAACAGAAAAACATAACATTTTTAAGTATCTAATAATATACTATCCACATAATATACTAGTTTAACCCCTACCAAAAAAAAAAAAACATTTAATAATTACATGATATTATAAAATAAAATAAAGAAAGTACTTACCATAGTTTTTCAAGATCAGACACAGGTCAACAAAATGCATAGAAGAGGTATGGTGCTGGCTCATTAGCCCCTACACTCTTCTTAGAATGATCCTGTGCAATTTTTAAAAGTTGAAGTCCTATCCCCATATGAACCAAAATAACAATAGCCCTTAATTAACACTAATCATTTAAAAACCCTTACATCTAATTTAGAGAGGACAACTAAAAAGTGTAAGGTGGCTGTTTTAAACTAATTCCACCACATATATATCTTATTTTAACCCTGTAATGTATTTACTTAAAAAGAGTCCTCTGTTCTACAAGATGAGACGCAGCAGCTCAGAGATCTTTGGGTCGTGTAAGGGGAGCAGCCGAGCTACGGTCTTAGGGCTGCGAGATGAATCGACTGGTTGTCAATTATTTCATTATTCATCAACTATTTTGATAATGAATCAGTCGAAGTTGATTGTTGAAGTCCTTCCAGCTTCTTAATTGTGAATCTCTTCTGGTTTCTTACGGTCTTAGTCCATTATTATTTGCTCTCAGTTTTGAGCTGATGGCAGAAACTGTGAGTAAGGATAAAGATACCCACAAAATGTCACTGCTGGCGGATTATATACTCTCATTCATTTGTAAACACTTCGGCAGAAAGACCTGTTTTGTTGAAGGATTTGTATGATTATCACCAAGGTGTTTAGATATAGGAACGACCTTATCATCCCTTATATTTACAGTTTTAAGTAAAGCATTGTTAGCAGAGAAAAACATAGTTAAATAAATAGGGTATCATTTAATTATCACTAGTTGGCCAAATAGAAAAGCTGATAATAAATGCATATTTTACACCTGGCTGACTGAATGGCTAAACCTGCAACAGCGGATCTGCAACTTTGTGTTATTGGAAAGTTATGATCACGCTCAACATATATCTTTTTATATTTCCTATGGAGTCAAGTTTCTGACCAGCTGATCAATATTAACATAACCTTTTATATATTGGATGTATATCAAATATACTGCAGTTCACTGCTTCATTCGCACTTCTGGTTAGATGCTAATTGTATCTGATATTCCAGGATTTCCCACACATAGACTTTACTGGGGTGGGCCGCCCAGTATATTAACAGCCGCCCCCGTATATTTCGCGACCCATTTAGTTTTTTAATTTATTTTGAATGCAATGCTGTACACATGTGGGCCTGCCTCACACAGGGTGACTGGCTGTCTACATGATGTGGCCTGCCGTCATGGCCACTGTCATACAGATCATAGATCAAAAAGCCCTTGATTGGTCTCTGTGTGTCAGTCAAGCTCTGGATAAGCTCAGGTGAGGTAAAGGACTCTGAGTGTTTAGATAGTTAACTTAGTCTAAGTTATATACCATGGTAAATACTACTACAAAACCCTGGATCAAATCTAAAGAGGACAACTAAAAAAGTGTAGGGTGGCTGTTTTAAACTAATTCCACCGCATATATATATATCTTATTCTAACCCTATAATGTATTTACTTAAAAAGAGTCCTCTCCTGCTGATATTCAGGTATGCTGATCGCCATGTCTCTGCTTTAAAGAGTCCTTTATCCTGGTGTTTAAGGATGCGTCTTTTGTCCCTCACAGAGTGAAACTTAGTTATCACTATTAAAAAACTAAATAAGCTCTTTTTTAAAAATAATATGAATACCCTCTTTGCAAAACAGATGCTTACTTTTAGTTAACAGTTTCCCAAAAACTTGAGAAGAAACATCCTTAGCAGACACCGTGTCTTAATCAGGGGGATTTCTTATCTCAACCAAAGGGGCAACTCTGTGTGTGTGTGTGTGTGTGTGTGTGTGTGTGTGTGTGTGTGTGTGTGTGTGTGTGTGTGTTAATTGTCCTCAGAGTAGGGGATCAGCCTGTTTGACCAACAGAGACACAAGAGAAGTTTGTGCACAGATCTCTGGCTGTATGCATCTGCACTCAGCATAGACATTCGTTTTCTTGACTGGAGCCCCGGCGGATAGCTGTTGTCTCATTTTGGCCATTTTTCTTTTTTGAAAGGTGACTTGGTAAGTGGAAATTACTGTCTTTTATTTAGTTTTGAGCATATTTCTATTTTCATCTAATTCCACCCCCCACAATCTCCTTGCCGAGCAAGGGTGGAGAAAAGGGGGGAGAGGCCGGGGGCACACTGAGTGGCCAGACATCCTAACTTCAGAGAGACTACCTTAACTGACACATGTCTCACTCATAAAAATACCTAAATTAAGATCACAGGCTCATAACATCTAAGGCTAATTAGATTAGATAACCCCTGAAGGACCAGACAGCATAACTTCAGAGAGAGTACCTTAATCGACACATCAAGGAATTAGACAACAAACCATGTCTCACTCATAAAAATACCTAGATTAAGATCAAAGGGCAAAACATCAAAGGCTAATTAGATTAGATAATCCCCTGAGGGACCAGACAGCATAACTTCAAAGAGACTACCTTAATCAACACATCAAAGAAATAGACAACAAAGGCATTCCACAGGGGGGCTTTTCACACCTACCCTTTATAACACATCACCCCTCACATCAAAGGGTCTCAAACAATGGGAGGCGGGACATAGCTCTCATAAAAAGCTCTCGACCAATGGGAGGCGAGGGGAGGCGGGACTTAGCTAATTTGCATAATTTGGGGCGTGTCACCTGTCACTTTTTATGCATACTAATGTGATTGAAACAGCATCGGTACTACTACTTACATGTATATGAAACGGAACACATTTGTGTGTGCATTGAAAAACACAAGTGTGGATCCGGAAATACAAGTGTGAATCCTTTTGTGTGCATGTGTGTATTATGAGACTGTTCTGAGCCCATACCTCAAGCGTTGATCCCATGCCGCCACATGCTGAGGTGATGAGTAAGGAAGTCCATTTTACAACTACTTTATTTCAGAATTTTCATTTCTAATCTCTGGTTGCAGTTAGTTTCCATGCATTATTATTTTCCTCAAATAATCCTGTTTGAAAGCCTACTTTTTTACATTCTTGGACAAGCAATACATACAAGTGAGATTTATGAAAACAGGATCACTTTTACATCTAAAAACCATTAAGGTAAGGCGGTGAGGAGGTCTAACTTTTGAGTTTTGCTAAAATAAATCTTCCCCAAGACAGAGCTAAAGTGACCTGCAGGAGATCTGCATCCCTCGAGATCCAACCTCTCCTTTTCTCTGTCTCTCCTCCTCTTTCTGTGTTTGTTTCATTCCCCTACATGTGAATTATGTGTCTCAGTCCTACCTTTTGTGTCTTTGTGTTCTCTTTCCAGCTTGTTATATCTCTCACACGCTCGGCCCTCTACTGGACTCTATGGGTACTCCCCTCGATCCTATCTATGCACGCATTCTTTCACTGAGACTCATACCCGTAGCCGGCCCCCTGGGCGGGCCTACCTGAATGTGCGCGCATCCACCGCATAAGAGGCGGCCTCGCCCGCTCACTGCTATCCCTTTCTCTTTCAGCTAAGCAGTTATTTGAGTAACTGAGCAAGAGATAACAGGATAGAAAAGAACAAGGAAAAGTTCTTCTTCGGACAATCGAATATGGACTCACCTGTGTCCTTCGTGTCCGGGTTCTATCGGAAGTGATGATCCTCATACTCGGTGTATCGAGTGTCTGGGGTCTGACCACGCGGCGGCTAACCTGCCTCCATCGGCAGTCTGCTATTGTCGGCTATTGACCCAATCCAGCCGCCTGCACAGATTGGCGGTGTTTGAGGGGTGTTACGTCTCGCCAGTGGAGGACCCAGAGCTCGACGTGGTGGAGATGGAGGACCTCGTGCAGGGAGCAGTGGCGCCTCCAGAAATGTTTCATAGGGGTGGCCAAATGGGGCCACAGAAAAACTTGGGGTGGCCCACCAAAACCAAGCATTTAATTGTTGTAAAAGTATAGACTAAATAAAAACAATGGCAAAGAGAATCACCTACTGATATACTTTGGTTTCTTATTTTACATTTTCTGATACTATTCATCTGAAGTGAATATAATACGGTTAGTTAACATTTGACTTCAAACAACATTTAAAAGAACCTTGTTTTGTGTTATGTATACATGTGTTTTTGATTTATTGTTTTGTTTTTTATATATGCTAGTTGTTCTTTCTTTTTAAAAAGACAAATACAGCTTAATTTAAACAAGTTCCTTTATTGTAAGGCACAAAATGTTCAGCATTCTCAACACATACAATACACAAAGCAACACAACATGTTCTTCAGTTATATGTCTCTACGTTATAAATTGTTTTAGACTGAACAAAGCTGTTTGTGTCACACTGGGATCAAAGATGATTGACATGACTTTATTAAATCAAGTTTTAAAACATGACTATTTTATTTCAACAGGAAACAAAAACACAAGGGGTATAAAATGGTAAATACATACTGTGATTGAACACACAAACACCATCTATTATTGATCTTTATAGCAAATTCAAAACATTATAAATGATACAAAACACCACCTTTTAGTATTAGACAGAAAATAAGTGACGAGACATATTTCTATTTTTTTAGATTAGGCCACTGTGGGGAGAGTAATACATATAGCTTGTATTCCATTTGTTTTGAAAATGTATATTTATACTTTATAAACCAAATGGTTACCCTTTTTTAAATTAGCATACAGAACATTATGAATACAAACTGGACTAATGGTCGGCTCATAACCTCAGAACACAGAAGAGGAAAAACTGCATAGATTCTCGTTTCATTTTGAAGGAGCTGCAGACCTAAAGTGTGTAGAAGACTTAAATGATTACAAAGGTCACAATCATATTAATAAAACTGCACTTAGGTTTTAGTTTCACTTTTACAAAACAGAGTTCCACATGTACTTTCTAGCATGTATGGCCATCTCCTCACTAGTGATGGGAATTCCGGCTCTTCTTGGTGAGCCGGATCATTTGGCTCGGCTCACCAAGAAGAGCCGGCTCTTTCGGCTCCCAAACGGCTCTTCAGTTTACCACATATTATACCTTTTGATTCAATCAAATGTAGCCCTGTTTTGACTAATGATTTATATGTGTACACATATATCACTTAAATTATTCAATACATCCTTTGTACTGAAGTATTCTAAAGTAAAAATTACATGTTTAATATAAATGATTTGCTGTGGCCCATTGTTTTCATTGCATTTACAGACCCGTGTAACTCTCTGATACCACCCAATTGCTGGGGCCCCACAGTTGATTGCACATCCCCTAACACAGTGTTATGGGAATGGGAAACGCAGCTGCGTGTTAACGGAGTGGATAAACAGGACGCTGAAACTGAGATATTTACTCTAGTTTTGCAGCATCCCTCCTCCGTTCACAGGCATAAGAGAGGCAAAGCTATCATCCCGAGGGAGAGGTTCAGGCCTTGGTGCGAAAACAGGCAGTGTCTGCTGTGTGCACGCAAGACAGAGGGCCATTATTCCCTGTACTTTCTGGTTCCCAAAAAGACAGGCGGATTTAGGCCCATTCTGGATTCACAGTCTGAATCTCCACATTGCACGCAGAGAATTCCAGAGGTTAACTATAAAACAGTTACTGGGACTGGTGCAGCTGTTGAGACTGCTCAGAAACAGAGAAAGTATTTACGTTTTGCCTGGGGAAAGCTATAGGGGGGCGCTGGTCTCTAACAGAGACACGGCACAGCGACCTCCTAGAGCTGCGGGCAGTAGTATTAGTCCTCCAACATTTCAAACCCTTAATCCAGGGAAAACATGTAATGATCAGGAGCGACAATGGCACCACAGTGGCAGCGGGGAAATTGTGGTTATGGGCTGCAGAGGTGGTGTTATCTCTGAGAGCCCTCTACATTCAGGGACTGGAGAACAGGGGGGCCGACCTCATGCTGAGGGGCGGACTCCTGCCAGGCGAGTGGGCGCTTCACCCGGAGGTGGTGAAGCGGATCTGTTCCCCAGCCGGCGCAACACCCACGGCGCACTATGGTGTTCCATGGCTCTGAGCGATGACCCGCCTTTGGGGGTAGACGCGTTGCCAGAGAAGCTGCTTCACGCCTTTCCACCGTTGCGTCTCATTCTCCCTCTCCTGGGGAGAGTGAGGCGGGAACGTCTGTCAGTCATCCTGGTAGCACCGGATCGCGTGGGGGCGCCGTGGTACTCAGAGATGACACAGATGAAGGTGGGCCAGCCCTGGGCGCTCCCCCAAGTTGGGGGGGCGATCTCTCAAGAGGCAGGTGCAATCGGGGCATTACCCACTCTGGACCACCCTCTCCAGGCTTGGCTCCTGAGAGGGACAGGCTGAGCTTTGTTAGTTCCAGGTTTAATATGTGCAATAAGTTCATTTCAATAAGTTTTGCTATAAACATTGAACCAGTCCGGCCCTCGACTAGTACCCATTTGAGTTTGACACCCCTGATCTAAGCCATGAAAAATAAGAAGCTCCGGGCTGGTTGTGAAAAACCCTTTGTCTGATTGGACCATTTAACTACCCTTAAAGGTGGGGTAGGTAATTTTGGAGAAACCAGCTCGAGTGCGCT
The DNA here is from genome assembly GCA_902827135.1 of Harpagifer antarcticus. NCBI lineage: Eukaryota > Metazoa > Chordata > Actinopteri > Perciformes > Harpagiferidae > Harpagifer > Harpagifer antarcticus. The sequence continues at coordinate 260,863 of CADEHL010001110.1, read as the reverse complement.
AGAATTTGAAAATACACAGCCGGAACAAATCTGCCACTTCCTTACAGAGCCCCTCCTCCAACACACATGAACACTCACATGACCAATGAGGGCACGAGATAAGTTTGGAAGGCTGACAGGCAGGTAGGCCATCCAGTTATTTTAGCCGGGCTGGCTAAAATGATTGGTCGTGCTTGTTACAGTCATAGACTGTATATATAAATGGACGTAGTGTCCGTGACGTCACCCATAGGATTCTGCAGAGTTGCCGTGAAGCCCTTAGTAGGCGGAGTCTGCCACTAACGGCTCGACTGTGACGTCAGAGTCTAATCCCGCCTGCTCCAAATAAGGGCAAAGAGGCGGAGCCGAGGCGGGACCTGCTGTCTCCGAACTGGAAGTAAACAGAGCTAGCTCAGGCTAAGAAACTAAGCTAACATGAAATACATGCATACCAAGTTACTGCTAACAGTGTAGTTCCCCTATATAAACGTTACATTCATCTGCAAGAGAATTAGCTATATTTTGTTATTCTTAATGCTTGTCATTCACACGTTAAGAAAAGACGGACTCCACCGCCCGGACCTAACGGAGCCGCAGTGGGCTAGCTCAGGGACGCCGGCTGCGGCTCCGTTAGCTCCAGCGGCCACCACTGGGATAATTGGGTCCCCTATTAACATTTGCTCCCGTTTAGCATTATGGGCGTCATAGCCATAGACTATAAAAGTCTTACCCAAGGCTGAATCATAAACTAAAATGTATATGTATGCATAAAGGGTTACGTCCTCAGCTGGCTAATAAGTAGCAAGCTAAGCTACCAAGCACACAAACACCTGCGAACGGGGTTAACATGTATAATATTATCATTTTAGACTTCTTGGAAGTTCTGTTAGTACATTCAAGCGCACAGCACAACATTTTAATTGTCTGGTATTTGTAACAATATTCCCTAAAAGGCACAATCACCACGAACACGGCTAAAGGGTCAAGTACAGTAACTACAACTAACAAACGTTGTAGCCTAGCCTCTATGGGTGTAGCCTAGCAGAGTGGACAAGTTGCTGTTAGCTGACAGTGAGGCATGTACATGTCCATCAAAGTGACCACGCCCTAATTTATGCAAAAGCTTTAAGGCTTAATATTAATTAAACAGATGAGTTGAGAAAAAAATCACCCCCCCCAATCTATATTCATGAAGGGGGGATCTAACTATACAGAGAATATGTTTTTTTTTAACCATGATGTAAACATGTTTATTTCTGCTGTAAAGTTGGGCATTTTAACATGGGGGTCTATGGAAATTGCTCCCTTCTGCAGACTGCTCCTACTGGCCACTAGATGAACTGCAGTTTGAGATACTTCCGTATTAGCATCCCGGCTCTTCCCCAGAGTTTGCCGCTTGGTTACAGTACTACGGCTTCCACAGATGACATTTTTTTATGGATTTTTTGTCAAAGCACTTAATATATTCATTGCTATCGGGATGTTAGAGCATTCCATGGAATATAACAAAAAGTGTATCTTGAGCCGGTTTCTCAAACTTACCCCACCTTTAAGTAAAATATGATCTTTACCCATTTTATTAAACATTAAATTATCGATATTCAATTTGTATAAATGAAAATTACCAAGAACTTACCATAACAAGACAACCACGTTTACATTACATTTAAGGCATATTATATGGCAATGTTAGTGATATTTTATTAAGACAGGGTGAATCATTAACCTTAAACCCTTACAAGCTTTATGGACATCTTGTGAGGTGCGAAAATGATGTTCCACTTTACTATTTAGATTTATATTAGTAGCTAATACAAAATACAAATGCTCAAGATGATCAGAGGTGCAGTACTCAGATATTGTACTTCAGTAAAAGTAGAAGTACAGAGTGTAGGAATACTCTGTTACAAGTAAAAGTCCTGCATTCAAAATGTTACTCAAATAAAAGTACACAAGTATTAGCAACAAAATATGACTTACTTGGTATAAGTAGCGACAGTAAAAGTAGTCATTGTGCAGATTGGTCCATTTCAGAATAATATATATGATATGTTTTATAATGATTGATCATTAAAGTTTTTTCAAAGCTGGTAAAGGTGCAGCTAGTTTGAATGACTTTGTATACTGCAGGGTAGCTTGTGAATTTACTCCAGGTGGAACTAAAGTCTGATTTAAGACTTGATTATATTTCACATTATTAATCCAGATCTGTAAAGTAACTAAATGTATTAAGTACATGTAGTGGTGTAAACGTACTTGATTTACCTCTTATTATAATGGGTAGAAGTACAAAGTAGCAAAAAAATCTATTAAGTAAATTACTATTATCTTAAAATGTTACCTAAGTACAGTAGCCTACTTGAGTAAATGTACTCAGTTACTTTACACCACTGCAGAAAGTCAACATTAGCAGGATGACCCAGCCGCCCAGATGATGCACGCGCTGCTCATCGCGTTGCTCCTCCTCGAGCTTTCGATTGAAGAGCGTAAAGGGACTTCAACCGGAAACCAAACTTTTTCTTCGAACTTTTTTTTCCTCTGAAGCAAAAGAGGAAAAAGGCACGAGAGTGATAAACGGCACGGTTCCTTATTTCCTTCATTTACGTGTGCTGTTGGAGATGTGTCAGCTGCCGACCTACAGGGGAGAAGTAAAGCGTTTGTGGCGAGGATAAGGGCGACGTCGAGTGATTTTAGGCTGCTCCCCTCACATAACGGATTGTGGTCCTTTATCATGGAAGATGTGAGTACTCCCTTCACTCCCACCGTGTGGGCTGGCAGCCCTTTTACCGCCTTTGCAACGCAATTTTGTCGTGTTAAGATATTTAAGTGAGACTTCAGTAGGCATTAATGTGATGTTATAAAACTGTAGAACAATAACGTTACTGCAAGGGCGCGACCGACTTATTAAAGCAGCCAGGGCCCATAGAAAAGTTGTGTACTCGAACCGCTATTTTCTGGATATGTTCAAATTACTTCTAAGAAACAGTTATGTTAAGATAGATTCCAGTCTGCCTGCTGCCGAAAACTTAAGTCAACAGTATTTGGCACAAAGCACCTGCCCACCTGTCAATCTGTTTCCTCTACTTGTTGGTCAGAGCCCATAAGAAACACTACTGTAGAGCACCGAACTCCCTTTAAAAGTGTTACATTTTATTTTTTCGCTATATGTGGGTGTTAACATATAACTTTCAAAGCATACAATCAGTCCTTGTCTGAGTCAGATTGCTCCTCCGGTGAATTCGGCATCATTACAATATCCATTTAGCACATGGTGTGAATTGCATTTCAAGATAACTGTTCATTTCGGCAGGGTAGGTTTTAGGGAATTACAAATGGTCAACAAATGAAATATAGCTGTCGGATTGTATCTTTGCCGAATTTGCTGTGATAGCGGTATGTGTCAGAAGAAATGATAACAAACGCTTAATAACGTGTCTTGTTTTCACAATAATAAAGTTACATTTTATTTTCCATATCTATGAACGAGGTTTGGCGGGCCGCTGTCTACAGGGTAAAAGAACATCTTTAACTTTCCTCACAAGGCAGACCTTTGTTACTTGATTGATTTGTAGTATCTAATTATATTCATTTATTAATGTAATCCTCAAACTGAATTAATCAACTACATACTGTTTACTACCTCAATGCAAATGTGGCATTTTGAGGAAGCAAAGCTTGTTAGAAAAAGGAAGTCAAGTATATCACCTACTCTAAGTAAGGAACTTGCAAACAAGCATGTGTACACCGCCCTTTCCAGTGTAGCATTGCTCAAAAACGGCCTTCCCTTCTCCATCTAGAATCTGATCATTAAATGCAGCTTTTCTTGAACTTTCCTTTTTTTCTAGAATCACTCTCCAGTTCAGACTATTAAGTCTATAAACCATGAAACAGCCTCAACCCACATTTAGACATACAAAAAATACCTTCCCCCTTATTCTCACATGCATCTTCCACTATAAACTGTGTGTTGACATGTAGTGAATACAGTGAGACTATTACAACTGTGACTTCATCAAAGTTAAATGTTGAAGTCAAACAAAGTAGTGCTTTAGCTACAAATAGAGCATGTTTAAACAGTTTCAACCAGGTATAGACATTAAGAAATGCACCGGTCATATTTCCAGATTCGTAATTGATTTGCCAGAATCTCTTCTTAAACAGGAACAACAGAAGCATGAGGTCACTGTCATGGGTTGGGGTGTGATGACTTATAAAGGTTGCATCTTTCATTACTTCTTGCATTGAATCAGTCCAGTTTTTAGTGGATGGCTTTGTGTCAGAATTGTGATCTGACTTCTGCAGCAGATTGTGCCGGGACTCCTACATTGCAATACCTTTTTAATTAACCTTTGCTTTTTAATCAACCTGTGTCAGCCTTTAGATAAAAGTAATCACTTTATGACATTTCAAATATTAAATAAACATCATTATCATTTTATTTTGTGACATTTGAAGTCTTGGATTTAGATCTAAGACTCTTCAATCATAAAAAACAGATTAGTTTGTTTGACAAAGTTATGTAAAAGGTTTTATTATATGGCAATATTAGTGATATTTTATTAAGACAGGGTGAATCATTAACCTTAAACCCTTACAAGCTTTATGGACATCTTGTGAGGTGCGAAAATGATGTTCAGTGTGATTGGTGAATCCAAAGTACGGATGGGCAAGGCCAATATTACTTAAAGTGCATGTGATCCAGTAGAATATGTAATAAGAGTATGTCCTTCGAGTCCGTCAGGCGAAATTTATTTTATTTTGCTAAAAGAACATTATCACTATGAAGTGAAAATGCTCTTATTGCTTAGGAATTTGGACAACGTTGTATATGTAACTGTCCCAGTTGTTAGACTGGAGGGAAACAAAGTACTGCTGTGGAGGCATCAGCAAAACATGTTTTAGCCAACTAAGCAAAGCAAAAAAATGCTAACGCTAGAATTAGAACATTTGCACTTCTTTATCTTGACAGCCTTTTCTGATGGAGACTCAAGCCGTTATAACCATCTCTGCTCTCCCTAAAGCCAACACACTCCATTTAAAATGTATTATTTTAACCCGAGAACACTGGAGTTGCAAACTAACTATCCAATCAGTGTGTTGCCTTTGGCCGGAGCATAGATAACTGCTTAATTTTCCGATAAGAAACATAGACTGTCCGGCAGCAAAATAAAGTGGTAAAATATTTGAAATATAATGTAAACTTTTGCTGCTGCAGTACAATGCTTACTTTCTCTTCAATAACTCCTTTCTGTTTTCCAAACTGGGGTTATACCGAACACCACCTACTGTAGATAATACACTTACTATGGATAAGTATCTCAACCACTCTTCAAAACTTTCAAAAATATTCCTTTAAATTGCCTACAGTAAATAAATGTGGGCTTGCTGACATTTTTTTATTCAATAGATTACCGGAGTAAGACGCCAGTACGGCAAGAAAAACGATGTACCGTGGTAATACTAGAAAAATGTGTTTAGGAGCTGTAGTGTATAGTTTTTTATGTACTAAAGCTGAACTGAAACTAGTGCTCGGTGTTTACGACTCACACTCATAACACCCACCACTTGGCTGGCTGCCATCTGTTCCTTTATATTTTGTTCCTCTTCGCTCTACTTCACATTCTGCCTTATCTTATTCATCTTTCACCCCAAAAACCGCTGCTGTCCTTGCCTGTCTCAGCGCTGTGACTCATCCTTTTATCGCCTTCCCACTGACCTAGAGTGCAGAGTGTGACGTGTCTGCCTGACCCATTCAGAAAAGAGGAAACAGACTGCCACATTATGTGTCAGGCACAAAACAATTAACCCTCTCTCATCATCGTCCTGCCATCCAGGCCTCTGCTACACAATGGATGTGTGTGTGCATGATCTTACTGGGGCACCGCAGACAATTTCTGGGAAAGGGCCTTTTTTGAAAAAGAGTATAATTAATGCATGTGTATGTTCTTGAAATGTTGTGACAGAAAGTCCTCAAAAGATGGAAAAATGCTCTTTTGGAAGGCATTTCGCTCGTTGGTACTAACTGAAAAGGGGGTTGAAGAAGAAGAAGAAGAAGATATACTTTATTAACCCCTTACAGGGACATTTCTTTCCCCACTTTGTTGTGTTTACACACATTACACACACAGGGGAGGATATACATGCACAAACACAGAGGATATACATGCACACACACAGAGGATATAATGTACATGCACACACACAACCACATGCAGATAGGCAGGGCCGGCCCGTAGCACTGGTGTAATAGATGTTCGCCTAGGGCGCCAGATCTGTGGAGGCGCTGCGTTGACAGCTCTGGGAGGAAAAACAAATGTTTTGACCGTTGGTGCTCATCCTAATTTTCGGCCTTGATGTAACAACATTCATAATTAAGTAAATGTAACACCCTTTTCGCCCTGGTTACACGTTTCATTTTCCCTGTACGATGGCGCTGCAATGAAAATGGGGGATGTTGGCTTATCAGGCGCCCGCAGCTCACAGCCAAAGTGCGAGTGAGCGAGGGAGTGAGCGAGGGAGAAAGGGAGGGCGCACCGGTACCGGCACTGTTATTATTAGAATCTGGTGCTAGCTGCTCTAACGGATATAAGAAGAAGATGTTTCTAAAATGATGTGGAGGGAGAGTTCTCTCCAGTCAGACTGAGAGGCTGATAACTACAGCTCAGTGAGGTAAAGGACTCTCTCAGTGTTTAGATAGTTCACTTTAGTCTAAGTTATCTGAAGCTCAAACGTTTTGATCACAATTTAAGTAAACACATATTTCCAAGGCACTCCTTTATAATTATTGGGATAAACAGGTTTGAAATCATTTCAAAATATCGTTTAAAACTGGAGAGATACAAAAATATGAATAAATAAATAAATGTTAACTAGGTAAAATAAGATATGAATCAACAACAAAAATAAAATAAGTTACATTTATTTGTTATTGGCTATGTTCACATACTTATTTGATTATTAAAAAACAATTTACATAACTACTGTATCCACATGAACAGGTACCAACAGCTTCCGATTGAGTAGCATCCAACCGAGCTTTAAAAACATTTAGTGGCACCAGATTGCTCAGTTTCCATTTCAATTGCAGACTGTTCCAAGACAGAGGAGCTGCGCATCTAACAGCTATCTTCCCTAAGACAGTCCTAGCAGTTGGCATATTTAATAAAACCACAGCATGCGATCTCAGGCAGTAGCCACTTACAATTCGCCGTGAGATCAGGGAGCAGATGTAGGATGGAAGTTTCCCTAACATGGCTTTGTATATAAGAATGTACCAGTGACTGAGCCTCCGTAAAGTTAGCGAAGGCAAACCAGCCCTTGCATACAGGGTACAGTGATGGGTTAATGCTTTACAGTTTGTCACAAATCTCAGTGCGCTGTGATACGCAGCATCTAACTTGACCAGGCAATTTGCAGGTGCATTCATATAGATCAAATCACCACAGTCCAGCACAGGTCAAAAGGTCACAGTGACAAGCCTTTTCCTGGCCTCAAGCGAGAAACAGGACTTGTTCCTGTAGAAGAAACCTTGCCTAACCCTCAGCTTTTTAAGCAGGTTATTTACATGACGTTTAAAAGTGAGACAATCATCAAGCCAGATACCAAGGTATTTGTAACAGGTAACCACTTCAATTTGTATTCCTTGCGTAGTTACAATATCTACAACAGGCTCTGGTGTCTTTTTAGCTTTTGGAGCATTACCTTGGTTTTATCACCTTGGAAACTTAAATAACTATTTTCCCTCCAATGCTCTGTGCCCAACCTCAAAGTGAGCAAAGAGCAAATAGGATATCATGTGAATGCATCTTAAGAGTGTTTGAGGTAAAGATTGTGCAGTTGAGAAACACAATCAGATAATCGGAATGAGTAATGTTACCCGAGTACTCGTTTTGCACATCAATACTTGTAATAGAGTAATTGCATTTTTAAATGCAGTCAATTTAGAGTCCGTCGTGCAGTTCCTGTGCATATTTCCGGTGTTGCTGGGGTTGTTGCCAAAGTAGAAATAGCCTTTGTGCATCTGCAACCCCTGTGTGATTGGTATATTTAGCATGTGTTAGCATTGTGGCTTTGGACAGGATCACTTCTCTGACTGTGTGTCTTAAAATCTCAAGTTCTTTATAATAATCAAATTCATGTATTGCCAATGTTAAAACGACAGATGTGATGAATTAGTTCAGGTCAGCTAACCTGAACCTTAGCTGAAGCTAAATGCTTACCAGGAGAATACAATTCACATCTTGGCATCCGTCTTTCTTCTGTGTTGTAAACTGTCCCCATCTTTCAAAATCCCCGATATTTGCACATGTTTTACCACATCTATGGTCATGGTGCTTTTTAGAAAGGGGCTGAGGCTTTTGAGGCTGGGTAGAGTCCAACGGTATCTCTGTTTATCCAGGCTGCACCACACTGTGGGTAATTTCTTACATATCTGCTAACACACAGTCATAAAAATGTGTAGAGGCAGGATCAGACGGGTCAAAACAAAAACAGAAGTTCTGCACGGGAATGGTAACGTCAAAAGAAAGCTTATGTTGTTGTCTGTGAGCCAGTATTTAAATGTACTTTGGTGATTGCCTTTTGTTTCAGGATCAGGTATTGTCTTCTCTTTTTAGTTTGTGTTGAATTTATTTAGCAATCTCTACAAAAAGGGAGATTAATCAACAGTGAAAATAAACAATTTATTTACATATTTACACATTTTTTATTTTATTTACATTTATACGTTTAAAAGCATTTGCACCATACATGAGAGTAACAAATGCGTCACTTCCGGGCAAAAAGTACAGCTACGCCCACTTTTTGGGGAAAACAACGCTGTCATTTGAATGGCAGTCAATACAAATTCTGAAGTTTTTGCCAATCTGATCAGAAATTTAAGAAAACCGTGGATTTTTGTATCTTCAAAGAGCCCGATTACAATGGCCAGTCAGGCAAACAATTACATTAAGCCATTGGAAATCGACGATCGGGCTCGATATATGGTTATATATAGCCGTTTTTAAGACTTAACTGTGATAGGAAAAACGTGATGAAGAGTGAGGGTGTGGGTGAGTATAGATGTTCACACATGGCCATGACAGCATTATAAAAATAGATTTCCTCCCTGCATGAAACACCACTGATACAGTCTTGCATCACCGTCACATGAGCAAACATATTGAAAAGTGATTGTTACTTTCACTGTTGGTCAAGATAGATCCGATGATTATAGGTCAGTTTTTTGCCAAGTAATTATGATTCTGACTCACTCTGAGAATGTCCTCCAGTTTGATATACTGCAAATTAGGCATGCACCAATACCACTTTTTTTAATACTTATACTAATACCTGTGATTTAAGTATGTTCTGGTAACAAGAACTTTTTGATACCGGTGTTAAGCTGTGTGCCTCAATGTGTCGAAGTGACCAGAGTATTTTTTCACGCAAAAGCTATATAAGTATTGCCTTAACATGGCTTTCCCAACATAAATTGTAACAAATAAATACATAGCTATTAATGTACTGAACTGGGTTTGGATATCAGATGACCGAATTTAAATGACAGCCAATAGTCAAACAGTATCCTTGCTTATCGAATGCAAACGTGAAGGCTTTCTCTAGTTGATATAGGCTCAATAACCCTATTTCACCTGACCTCCTGTTGTGATAGATTAACAGAAATGTATTGAAATAAAAATCATCAAGATAATTACGTTAAAAATATACAAGTAGAAAGATTACCCAGTCTCCATAATAAAGGAAACGCAGTGGAGGGTTGTTTTTCATTTGACTGTATGTTACATGACAGTAAAATACAGAACACAACTTAAATGTAAGTTGGTGGCTTTATCCTATTGTTGGCTTCTGGGCCCACCTGTGGTCTGTGGTGTGAAATGTAGATCTGAAGCCGTATTGTCTCATCTTAAACAGTATCGTTTTTAGCATGTTATAATGCATATATTGTGTAAAGTGACTGACGTGCTTAGAAATCCCAATGCAACACTGAGTAAGCCTGTATGTCTTTCTGATGGTTGGGTGTGGACAGTTCCATCAACCCTGCAGTCATATGTGGTACACTCCAATCATTTATTGCAATACCTTTGGCTGTAACAACATTGGCTGCAACGGCACAAAACAGGAAGTATATCCTCAAAATATTTGATTTGAGTCATTTGAAATTAAAACTTGAAGGTAGCTTAGTCAAGCAGAGGTAGTGATGTCAGTGATTTGCCAGTAACATTTAAGGCACATTATACCAGCAGAACAACACATTTGTTCAGCTCCACTGTCTTCCATCAGCTGTGAGGGGTTAGCGGTGGTAAAGAGTGAGCTCCAGTGAGGCTTGTGGTGACTTCAAGCTGGGCAGGTCAGCGTAAAACATCTATGAATGCCAGATGCTCCCTGACCTAAAAAATCAGAAAACACATGTCTGCTAAGGTGTGCCTCTTCCACGAAACCCTGCGCTCTGTTTTCTCTATCTCTTTTAAGACCCAGCATGAGATACCTTAACTGTAGCTTTTAAAATGGCTTTACCACTTGTTCTGTGTTTTATTTTTCTCTGGTAGATGACATTTGAATGTTCACCACAACACCGCAGAGAGGACAGCTAATAGATTGTGCAAACATGTGTGTGGACAGTTTTGGGTCAAAGTTTTGGTCAGGTCCATGCCTCAGTGCATAGCAGACTTCCTGTTTTAGACCAAAATATTATCTGATATCTCAGCACAGAGCTTTGGTAGTCACCTGAGTTCTGGATAATGGAAACCTCTCATTGTTGCATGAGTTGATCAACGCCCAATGCACTGAAGTGATCCACCAAGCCCCATCAATTTCTGTCCATATTCATCCATGTCAGATGCATGCCAAGGCCACTCTGTGTCTGAGGGCTGTTTCCTGAACCGAACAGTGAGACTGCTATGTCTTTATGTAGTTATAGTTGCACTACAGTCACGCTGTATTAAGGGGGTTTGACAAGGTAGTAGGGATGTCCCGATCACCTTTTTTTGCTCCCGATCCGATTCCGATCATTTGATTTTGACAATCTGCCGATACCGATTTTTCCCGATCCGATCTTTATGCAATGAATTAAGAGAAGAAAAAAAAAGGTAACGGATAACGGCTGGTCATCCAACGCGATGAATTCAACTATCTTGGCTGTTGTTTTTTTGGCCTTTTCACTGTTCTGGGGCAGTTTCTCTTTCCTTTTAAAAGTCTCTGAAAGTGTCGGTTGTTTCAGTGCCGTTACCTGAGTGGCCGTTGTGTACTTGTCGTGTTGTTGTTGGTGTTTGTTTCTCAGGTGGCGTATTAGATTGGTCGTGTTGAACGTAGCTCTGTTCTTTCCACCAAGTGGAACCTCCGCCTTGCAAACATTGCATCTGGCTGTTACACTGCCTTCGCTTTCAATTTTATAATACTTCCAAACTCCTGACATTTTCTCTGTCCCGACTCCCGAGTCACCAGCTGAACATAGCCTCTTGTTAGCTTACCGCTACTATTAGACACTGCGCCCTGCCCACTCTGTTGCCAGATTTGAGAGAAATAAGCAACCAGGTCTATGAAAACAAGCCCAAAAGAAGCAACACATACATGATGTTGTGTCATTTTAAACTAAGGCCTCAGGATGACTTTAAGACGTGAACATGGTCATTTTTGTTTTGCAACATTAAATACAATTATAAAAAAAAATTATTAAAAAAATAAAAAAAAGTCCCGATCCCCGATTTTTTTTCCTCCCGATTCCGATCTTTTGAAAATCACGTGATCGGCTCCGATCCCCGATCCCCGATCACGTGATCGGGACATCTCTACAAAGTAGCCTTTTTATGTATGGCCCTTCTCACTCTCCGTCTGGCACCTCTCTCCTCCCTGCTTGGCATTCCCTTTTCTGCAGCTGCACTGCTGTTTACCAAGTCCAAAACACTTGCAGTTAAGTGAGAGTGGAAAAACATGTTGATGACCTCCAACCTAATCCCAAAAAATAAAAATGGTATCCTGTGGAAGTTCCCCCAACAGAAACAAAGGCTGTGAATTGCAGACACCTGCACTTCAGTCAGTGTTTTAGTCCAAATGAGAAAGGAGTTTTGGGGGTTCCTCAACAGTCAACAAGTCTATATATATGCAGAAACTAGTCTGTGTTTCTCCGAGGTTGGCAGTCAGTGTTGTATGCCTGTTACTTCCAGTGTTAAATGTTGGCCTTGCAAAAATCTGAATGCTGAACTGCTACTGATTAGCATTGAAAGAAGTGTCACAGAAATATATAACCTAACCAAGTAGTTGTGTTTTGAAAATCCACCGTTTTACAATGTAAACATCATTTTTAAAACTGCAAGCGTTACGTTAAAACTACTATGCTAGGAAACGTTCCTGTAGGTTGTATTATTGTTGAAACAAATGACTTATTTGGTTGTATGGGTCGGAGGACTTGTTGCCTTCAATTGATCAGATCTACAGTATAAGGTCTTCCCTTGGAGGGGTCATTCTTACTTTTTCGTTAAAGGTGGGGTAGGTAATTCTCTTCAGAAACACTTGTTGTTATATTCCATGGAATGCTCTTAACATCCCGATAGCAATGAATATATGAAATGCTTTGACAAAAAATACATTAAAAAAATTCATCTGTGGAAGCCGTAGTACTGTAACAAGCACGACCAATCATCTGAGCCGGCTAAAATAACTGGATGGCCTACCTGCCTGTCAGCCTTCCATCTCGTGCACAAACTTATCTCGTGCCCTCATTGGTCATGTGCGCGTTTGTGTGTGTTGGAGGAGGGGCTCTGTAAGGAAGTCTGAAGGAAGGGGCAGATTTTTTTCGGCTGCGTACTTTCAAATTCTAGCGCACTCGATAGCAGCTGCTCCCATGGTGTTGCTCGCATAGTTAGCTTTTTTCCTTTAATGTGTGTGAATACATCAAATAGAAGCTTTGTTTTAGCCATGTTGTGGTAACAAGTCAAATCAGTGTTATGGTCAGTTATGCTAGAGGAGTGGTTTGAGAAGTTTGTTTCATTTTTATTGTCATTTGAATTTATTGTCTAGTAAAGTTGAAATCTTTTGTAACAGTTGACATTTCTTTAAAGATGTTCTAAATGTCTTCCATTTTGAAAGTATGTTGCATATACTGGCAAACATTAGCAGTTCCATTTTCATAATGAATGTTGATATTTCAGTTCCTTATATATTGTTTAGAGTTTCATTATCCATCACAACAGTGAGTGTGTTTCGTGTTGCCTAGCAGCTGCTGTCTTCATTCTGTGCCCTGATATTGCCCTTTCTGGCTGCTTTGTAACCGGAAGTGAAAGACTATCACCTAACCACCCATCTGTGCACAAATAGTGATGTGAAAACATGTACTATCAAAGGCAAATGTTAGAAAGGTGATAGTGTCTAAAGCTAAATGTGTGTGTGTTTTCAGAAAAGAGGGCAGAAATGAAAATGCCTGATAGTTAGAAAGAGCTGCTGCTCTTTACAAGCCTCAGTTCTCTAACACCAAACTGCTTTAGCAGAACTTGTTCTTCCTACTCGCTGCACAAGCTTCATAACCACATTTTTCTTAGTCTTATTAAGAAAAACACCACCATGTCTCACACTATAGAACTACAAGTGGTTAGAAGCAGTATTTAGAACATCTACTCAGAATTTAGGAAATGGTTGGTCTCTGCCTTGACCATTGGGGCTGATATAATTAGACACAGTGTTGAAACAGGAAGAAGTCTCTACAAATGAAAAGCTGATGTCTTACTAATAAGTCATTAACTGAGTCCACACATACGTACTCATCATAAAGTACATTATAACAGTGACGATATCTATATCTATAATATGCTAAGTTATGGCGCATTTCGACTGCAGCGCGGAGCACGGTTTAAGCGTGCCGTGCCAAACCCGGCCCGTTTTTTGTTGCGTTTCCACTAGTGACGTGAGTGGCTACAACTACAACACAATGAACATATTTGACCGTGATTTAATTGTAATACACATTTCTAAATGATGCCGACGTAACAACATACTGATACCGGTTAGTAAAAACCATGAATTAATGCTTTGACAAGTCTGCAGACAGACGGCAGGCGAAAAACCTTTTAAAATGCATGTTTTCTGAATGCTAACGTTGTATATGCTCTGACCGTCCACACACTCACAACAACGGCCTATACAGACATAAATAAACCAGCGACTGTATTCGCCATGACACAGGCAGTCTGTGGTTTGTACTTGTTTAACTTTTGTCTAGTTTCTGAACAGATATGAGGAGCTGTGAGCTCTGAGCGCTAACAGCTAACGGCTGATGTTTGGTTTTGTGGTTCGCATTGAAGATGCCGTCACGGCTCCGCCTACACTGCGTTACTATAGTTACTACCCCAGCTAATAAACTGTAATGGAAACGCAGCGTAAAGTGAGCCTGGCCTACCAAGGCCTAACTATACCGTACTAAGCCGTGTGAGGCCCTGCAGTGGAAAAGCGCCATTAGTTCATATTCCTAAATAGATTTTGGGGGCTCTATATGGGGGCCAAAAGAAAAATGATTTCCCTGAGGCACTCTTACTATCGAAAACTACAATTTAGTAAAATAAATATCCTTTAATAAATCTTATACCATCATAAATATATTTCAGTTCTACTTTTTCATTTGTTTATCTCACTTACAGAAAAAGAAAGACAGCATGAATCATCAAAAACTCTCATGACATTGAAACACAAATTAAACAAACCTGACATTTTAGGAAAGGGGCTATGCAACAGTTACCACACAATGTGTTCATACAATATTGTATTTTTGAAATAATGTTCTATCACAACACTATGTTGTATTTTAGCATTAAAGTAAAAACATTGGACTACACTTAAATATCTTTTTATTTATCACAATATATCGTCATTGCAATATTCAACAACGTTAACATATACTTTACTCATATAGTATAGCGCCTGTAGCTAACCATACAGATAAGACTAGAGTCCTTTCCTATACAGACATAATGTTATTCTGTATCCTGTCCTAAATGTGTTCTCCTTCCTCCATCATGCAGAGTGCAAAAGAGGAGCCAGCCCGGAGAAAAGAGCCCAAGTTCCTGGGTAAGGAGGGCTGGGTGAAGAAGGCCCCCGGCAGACTGTTGGCCAGCTACAAGGAGCGCTACATCCATGTGGAGAAGACGGAGATCGTGGTGTATGAAAATGAGGTACACCACTGTTATGTCTCCTACTCATTCCACTTTTTCACTAAATTGCACCATTTTACAGTACAGAGTTATATAACTGTCATATTAAGAGCATTTTATAGTATATATTTCATTATGAACATACTTAACATGCTATCAAATCAGCTTACAAGCACTTTTATTTATAGTTTATTGCACCATAATGAATTGAAATTCCATGGTCATTATGAAAATATTATAAGATTTTCATAATGACCATGGAATTTCAATTCATTACAACCTGTTATACTATAAGTGTTAATTTTTTGCTTTAAGTCAAATGAAAAAAAGGTATTATTGACTGTTAACGGTCAGTGAGGGATCACCAATTCTGAAGTAATATGAGACATTACGTTATGAGGCAATGTAAAATGCTTTGTAATATGTTATGATTGTTGAAATAGAGCCTTTTGGGTAATTGTGTGCTTACAACTATAATTAAACAGCTAATGTATTACAGACAAGGGCATCCTAGAATATGTTACATCACACTCTGTTCTGCATTCACATATCACAGAAAGCTCTCAAAGATAATACAGTCACAGAGTTATTCAGAATAAAAACCTACATCACATATGCTATCTCATTATCATGAATCTATATTGGTCACCAGGACAACAGTAGTCATGAGCAGGTTGTTTGTTTTTTTGCGATATTTGTTGATATCAAAAAAATTAAAAATGATGTCGCCTTATTTGTCTTCTATTTGAAATGACAGATTTGCAGATGATTGACTGGTAAATGTGTGTTGCAGGATCTGAAGAACTGCTTAGAGAGGCTTGACCTGGAGAACTATGATAAATGTCATGAATTAAAGAGTCCCTTCAAGAAGAAGCACAGACTGATACTGATCCGCTCCTCCAAGCCCGGAAATAAGGTGAGCTGAGAGAGCCTTGTGTGTAAAATAGAGCTCTGTGTATACAGTAGGCCATGGTAAGAGTGCTTAGTGACATACAGACATCCAGCAGGTCACCCTTGAAAAAGAGATCAATGATCTCAATGGGATTCACCTGCATAAATAAAGGTTTGAAATTAAATGAAAATGACAGAAGCTCCAACTGTCAGGTTTACAAGAAACTAAACTAACATAAGGAAGAAAGGAAGTGAGAGTGATAAACACTCTCCATGGACATTATGAAAATATTATAAGATTTTCATAATGACCATGTGTTTTGGTCCAGGACCAAAACACATGCTGCGTTTGTCATGCCCTATTTTAAGTTTTAAAACACCACAAAATGATTTAGCTAAAGGGCAACTTCCTGTAAGATCTGGTTGGCTTTAACACGCCCTCTACTAACCCTGACAGTTGTGGTAACAGGATGTGTACAAAAACTGACTTCTGCAAACTGAAATGATGAAGTTTAGTCACAAGATTGTTGTGATGAGATTCAATGTCTGTCAATTCAACACACCGTGTAAGAAAATGACTCCTGGCAGGAAGTAAAAGCACTTCTAGTAAAAGCAGAAAACATTTGACTAGGTTTCAACTTTAAAGGTGCACTAATACATATGTTATGTTAACAGTGGATCAAATTGGAGCTGTGATGTGGCTCATACTAACAAACAGGAAAATATAATTTGACTCTGCAATTCTCCTCAGCGCTACAAATTGTTATACTGTTTTGTCCCATTAGTCTTTGTTTTATCAAAAATAAAAGTCAGATACACCCACCATTCATTACCTACCCAACACACATGTCAACAAGCTGGTGGACATAGTGGAGCATTAAGCAGCTAAATATATTTCTCTAAGGAGTTGGAGGAGACCAAAAAAGAGTTAAAAGAAAAGGAGTATTGATCACAAACTAGAAAGGGTGTTGTCTCCTTCTCCTATCACAAAAAAGAAGAAGAATCACACTTAAGTGTTCATCCTAACTCCATTTCAGACACAATGACGGAAAATATAACAAGAAAAAAGGGATTTGTTCATCTCGTATCGTACCTAACTTAAGTGGAACATGATTTATCGAGGTATGGAAGTAATTCAGAATCAGACCAATTTTTCTTTATGGGTGGATGCTTTTGAGGCCACAACCATTTCAAAAATATTGCCTGCAACAGACAAAGTAACAAAGCAAATCCTCCAAAAAACCTCTGGTAATACTGAAGCAGGAGTTGATCTACATTTGGCCGTCAAATGTAGGGAAAAGTCATCAATCCATGACAGTATAAAACAATCAATAAAATAGGTGTTTTTCATAGGTGTTCATAAGTCTTTAGATGTGTACTTGAGATAGCCAGCCCTTAAAGTGTGCAGTTTCTTTTAAGCACAGTTTCAATGAAGCAGTGGGTTGTGAGATGTTGCCACTTCCTCTTTGAGGTCAGCTTTCAGTTTTGTGTGCTGGCTCTAACAGAGACATCTCTCAGTCTAAGACTGGAGCCACACGAGAACGATAACGTAAACGAACCGAATTCGATATCAAAAAAGTCTTCCGTCCACACGCAATAGGCACCAGAAACTTGTCCATTCACACGAGACCACTCGAAAGCGCTGGAGATGCTGTAGTACATATGCCGGGCCTGTAAGTGGCGCTGTACTTCTGCCACAAAATACACCAAAAGCAGCGAAGAAGACTTCCTGCGCATGGTTGCCATGGTTGCCCTTCTATTATTCTCCGCGGTGGACGCTCTGGCTCTTTTTCTCCCTCCCCGATGCAAGCGTGTGCTCCTGCTCATCTGCTGGTAGTCCACCAGCAGATGAAAAACACCCACCTCTCCGCCTCTTCCAAGGGACGAGGGAACCATGCGGCAGAGTTTCCGTTAGATTTTTTTTTTCCGCCTGTCAACATGTCCGTTAAAGTTTCAATCTTCCGGACAAAATTAGAAAAGTACCGGTCAGAGGTCTTCTTTGTTATTTATTGAGCTTCAAAACAAATTGATAACGACTCTATATAATAATATAAGAATAATAAATGGAGCCTCTCTTTTCCTCCCCCTCTTCTGACAGCCCAGCAGCTGATCTCTGAGCAGGAGAGGTGGGGAGAGGCGGGGCTATTGCGTCATCGTTATCAGGAAATGATCGTATAGGGCGTAGACACGGAGCCGTTTGGCCCCTCAGAGCGTTTCGTCCGCAGATCTACCCACCTTGAGACCCGTTTTCGTTATCGTTTCCTGCGTTTCCATGTCGGCCTCGTGTGGCTGAACCGTCTTCATCAGTGGTTCTCAACCTTTTTACACCAAGTACCACCTGAGAAAATAGTTGGCTCTCCGAGTACCACCCTATGACCAATGTTAAGATACAGTCTATGCACAGTTCATGCAGGACTCGGAGGCAAATGTATTGATAATAACATTATTTATTGTCTCTCTCTCTCTCTACAAGTGAGAATATAAAGAACAAAATAATAACTTATTCTCACACAACAAATGTCAACTGTACACACATGTCATTTCCTGGACCCATACCAAAATTTGAATGTCAGCCTCCTGCAACCACCTACATTGTAACAGAAAATGTCCTATTGGGAATTCAGTTTCACAATAATAATGAAGCCTCCAGGAGCAAATGAGCTCATCTTCAGTCTGCTGATGTTTTCTATTGCCGTTTCTGTGGAGGCAAAGTAAAAATGAAAAGATAACAATTAAGGACAAGTGTGTGCTTTTTCAGCTTTTCACCTCGGTCATAGCCATCTCTCAATTCTATGCGCAAATGCCTTCTTCCTGAGTCACTTCTCTCCTCCATCACAGCGGCTGTGCATATCACTGCGTTGCTGGCGGAGCCTGCGCTTGTGCTCGGTTGATGACTGTCCCCCTCTTCCGAATACCTCCCGTTTTGAACCACGTTTTTAACATCATTCAGCTTTCTTCTTTCTTTAGCTTGCTTACAACGTTTGCTAATCGTTTGCGGGTAGTATGGTCGTCATTAGCAATGCCAGAAATAAATAAAAAACATGTTTTCGTTTCTAAATCTAAAAACAACAATAGCCTATTAGAAATTATTTAAACCACAGTTTCAATTATCTCAAGCTTATTTTCATTCGTTGTAGTATTTTGATACTATGATTTATTTATTAATTAATGTTATTCAATCAAGCCTCAAACTGATGGCACTTGTCCCTATAGCCTGTTTTAAATTGAAGTTGTCTGAGGTCCTTACCACCAGCTGCTCTTGCAGTAATAAGTAGTGTACCTTACCGTCCCAAATGTGCACAATGTAGTGACTGCTTTTCGTCTTTTGTTTACTTAGTTGTGTTTTCTGTATTTTACATGTCTGTGTTATGTGTAAAGGTTAAATCAAATAAAAAATGAATAAAAATATATATTTTTTAAAATATTTGTTATGTCAGATTTCTCCGCGTACCACTAGCGGGAGCTGGCGTACCACCAGTGGTACACGTACCACAGGTTGAGAACCACTGGTCTACATGATAGAGAACTGTAGCGGATACGACTGTTACCGTTCTCGTGTGGCTGCAGCATAAGGTGTGAGCCCTTTAGCTACAAATCCCCAGCCTCTAACTTGTACACACTGCTGCCCACACACAGTAATGTAGAACTGATTCCATCTGCTGAGATGATAAAGTACTCCACTATCAAGATCCATAAATTCAGAATAAGATTTAGGTTACAGATTAAACATTAATATATTTGATATGAAGACAATATTTCCGTAATAAAGTAATAGAATGAACATTGGACTAACATTTGCGAGATGGCCATGAGCATTAATGGTTTATGACCTCTAGTTGCTGCTATTACTTCTCTATGTGTTGTCCCAGATTGTCTTGGCAGCCTTATGAAAGCCGAGAATAAAGCAAGAGTTTTAATTTTACCTACATTTTCTGAACAAAGGGAAGTAAAAATAAAAGGGAAATGTTGTTACAAAAGATTGTTTTGCGAGATAAATTCCCTTTATCTACCGTTTTAAAACAATTGTGTGTTTGTGAAACCTGGAGTTCCTGAATTGGTTGGTAGTGTGAAGTCTGTTGTGGTGGTTCTGTGTGAATGGAGTGAGCGGTCGGACCAGGATGTGAGCAGCTTCTTAGCAGCCTCCCGGTGTCTCCGGGGGAACCTCAGCTCTGCATGGCTGAATCAAGCCAAACAGACTTTCTTAAAGCACCGCACTGTGTCTCACAACCAATCACCTGAGGCTGCTTTTCAACAGTCATGCTTCCACTGCCACCTTAGAACCATTTATGTCTTTAGAGGGAGATAGTAGGTCAACAGTATAGGCCACATAGGTGTTATATACATCATTTGAGAACCTGAAAATGAATATCAGAAGCTGTTCAGTACTGTGTGTCAAGTGTTTTCTGGGACATACATCTCTAATTAACATTAGGTTATGGTTAGACCTTTGGTGAAATGTCAACATTTAGTCTAAGAGCAGCTAAAACATGATGATTAAAGTATATAGTGACCATGCCCAAGCTTTAATACAGTATGTCTCATAAATTGCTGGAGCAATTTTTGGGTTGATTACCATTTGCTTCACAGGTTATATGCAAAGGAAACTTGGAAAGCCCGTGGTTGTAGAGTTTCCTAACGCTGTCATTATCATACGTTATACACAATATTATTTTTATACACTGGTTAGTTATTTGAATTGAGTTTGTTTCAAAAAATGATCTCACTACAATAAAGTGTCTACTGTGAAGACTTACATCATAAAACATGAAAGGGTCTCAGCTTTCCAATCGTACCCTAGTTAAGCAATTCCCAAACCCTAACCCAAAATAAAATGCACCGTTTTTAGAATAGGTGAAAACGGCATATTAGTACTGCATGGAAACAAAAATAACGGCAGAACTTTTGCGCAAAATTACATGGGATAAGCATAGAGTGGGCCTGTCTGTAAAGGGGAGACCTGTGGGTTCCCCTTTCAGATATCTTGAGGTGAGAGGGCATATGATTTTCATGGGAGGGCACACAAAACCGTCATGTGCTGCGGGCCTGCGGCACAATATATATCAAACAGCTAGGCCAACAGCATTGCGTAAAGACGCACACTTAAATACATACACAAATAAAGGGCAACATAGAAACCACTTTTGAAACATTGTGTGCATGGCAGCACACACACTGGTAAATCACGAGCAAGGCACACTGGTTAAGGATGGCAGCTTCCTCATCGTTGCACTCGGAAATAAATAGTAGAGACGGAGACGATGAACTGTTTAGCCCGCCTTGGGCATGGTTTATGTTTCTATGCACTGCACTCGGACATGCTGTGGAGTGAATCGTGGTCACCTCTGAGAGGGAGTTGGTTGACAGCTAAAAAAGCTATAATATCAACGACAGCTGTCACGTAATAACGGTTCCGTGCAGCTGATCTGCACCAAAGTACTAATTTCCTTATTTGTTTCCTCGCGTATCTGTCTCTCTCTCTCTCTCTCCACAAACTCTCACATGGAATGTGTTCTTTTGATGCGGCATGCCTTAGCAGTCCTTTATCAGTCTGTAATGCGTGTTTCCAGTCGCAAAAAACCTTTGACAGTAAAGCCGCATCAGATGAAGACGTATTGACTTTAAACTGTCTACAGGGGGAACACAAGGCTGCGTCTGCTTTTAACGAATATTCAAGCCATGGTCTGTTGTTGTACCATGCAGCGGCAAAAGTGCGCTTCTTTCCTGAAAACAATCTCCCTGGATAACGATCCAGTTTCACCTGCTTGGGTTTATTAACCCCAAGATCACCTGGGGCTGTTGGTCTTTGAGCGGTTGCTGGCCCAATAGTACCTGTTGATGTGCTGCAAGGTAGCGTCTGTAGTGGAGGCACCGGCACGGAGGAGGAGGAGGAGGAGGAGGAGGAGGAGGAGGAGGAGGAGGAGGAGGAGGAGGAGGAGGAGGAGGAGGAGGAGGAGGAGGAGGATGCTGCTGGCGGGTGTGGTACAGGGTGTGGTAACGCAGGGGGTGATGGTAGGGGCACAAGGAGCTGTGCCTCGGAGGACAGCGTTGGTGGCGGCCGCCTTGATGAGTCAAGGCTTGGGCTCGCTAACTCAGCCCCGGGGTTTGCCGAGGTCAAGCTTGTGACATTAAGGCGTGCTGCTGCAACGGCAGGTGCAGGGCTGCCAGCAGCACCATCGGCTGCAGCACTTTCATCGCTATTTCGTTTTAATAAATCCTTAGACCTTTTAAGCCAATTTCTGATGTCCATTTTGTAATTCAAACAGAAATGGGAGTCTACAGAATGCACAATAAACAATAAACAAATCCAGAATAGGCAGCAGAGTGTGACGCTGTGATTGGTCTAAATGTGGACGAATCACAAATCACAACAGACACATGCATTTATTTGACGTAGCCTGTGATTTTTTTTTTGTTACTATCTGACATCATATACATCGTAGCATAAAAGTTCACAGTTTATTTATAATTAAAAAAATAAAATATATATATTTTTTCATTTTTATCAAATCAAATCAAGTTTTATTTATATAGCACATTTATAAGCGATTTTTGGTGGAGCCAAAGTGCTGTACATATAATAAAAAATAGCCTACAGTAGAGACACTTTACAGCAAATACAACAGCACAGATTGTTCAGAATATCAGTATGAGAAAAACGACACCCTCTGTCCTCAGACCCTCACATCGTACAAGGAAAAACTTCCGGAGAAAAACTCACAGTTTAGAGGGAAAAAATTATAAATAATAAAAAACTTGTTTTATTGGGGGAGGGCAGGAATGTCAAATGGGAGGGCCTGACGCCGGGCATGATACCAACGTACCTTTGAGAAAATGGGCATTATTAAACTTATTTTTCCATGTATTTTCTGTATTGACAGCTGACATGTCTGTGCTCTGTGTGCCTGACAGGTCCAGGATGTGAAGTTCCAGGCTCAGAATGCAGAGGACAAGGAGGCCTGGATTAAAGCTTTGCTCGATGGCATTAATCGAGCAAAGAACAAAATCTTTGATGAGGTAAACAAGGCGAGACACTACAGGCAAAAATATGTATTTATTTATTATATGATTATTATATTTATTTTTGTATACAGTGTAGGCTATCTTGCTTCCATACCTTCTTTCAAACATGTAGTGCAAACACAAGTTGTTTGTTGTACTTCACTGTGTCTAATTGTGTTTGTAGATTCAACCTGCATTTTACAAATACCTCCCTTGCATATTTAAAGCTCAAAAGGATTCAGTAGTGAATGACTGGGCTTCATGTTTTCACAGGTGACGGTTGATGAAAGCATTAATTTAGAGCACGTTACTCGAACAAGGCCCAAAGGGAACCGTAACCGACGACCACCGACCAGGATACACATGAAAGAGGTTTGTGTGTGTGTGTGAATGTGAGAATCCATTCATGTGTGTGTGAAATAAGACACTGTGTGGTCAGCTCTGATGCTACTGTAAGTAAGTCCAGATTTGACTCTGTATTGAGTTTCTTGTTTTTCTTGTGCTTAAATGTGGGGTAGGTAATTCACTTCAGAAACACTTGTTGTTATATTCCATGGAATGCTCTTAACATCCCGATAGCAATGAATACATGAAATGCTTTGACAATAAACACATAAAAAAATTTCATCTGTGGAAGCCGTAGTACTGTAAAAAGCACGACCAATCATTTTAGTCGGCAAAATAACTGGATGGCCTACCTGCCTGTCAGCCTTCCATCTGTGCACAAACTTATCTCGTGCCCTCATTGGTCATGTGCACGTTCGTGTGTGTTGGAGGAGGGGCTCTGTAAGGAAGTCTGAAGGAAGAGGCAGATTTTTTTCGGTTACGTAGTTTCAAATTCTAGCACACTCGACCTGGTTTCTCCATTCTTACCTACCCTACCTTTTAGTGGGTTTCTAATAGTATTTACTGTTTCTCTCTACGTGTATAAAGTATACTACATATTATATTTAGCATATCTTAATATATATATTTATATATATATAAGGCAGAGTTCCCGTTAGCTGGTAATTACCGGACTACGACCGGTAAAATATGCTGAAGACCGGCAAATCTAAATCTCTCCGGTCAAAGTGTCCGTTCAAAATAATTTCCGTTTAGCGCAATACCACATCAGTTGCGCAACTTACGCCATTTATGTGACAGACAAGAATAGTAAATTCTAGGGATGTAACGATATACCGAATATCGCGGTATCGCGGTAAATAAACGTCCCAATACCGTCGTGAGACTGACAAAATCTACCGCGATAAAAAAAAAAAGTTTTTTAAAAAAATAATATTTTTTTTAAACACTTTTTTTTGTTTTAAACCTTTATTTAACCAGATGGTCCCATTGAGATCATCGATCTCTTTTTCAAGAGAGACTTGTCCAACAAGGCAGCAAGTAGGTTACAACATGAACATAAAACAACAGAACACAAAAGGACATCGTATTTATATGGGGCTATCTTTATTCAAGAGCGTGGTATTTAAATTTGAGAGCATACTTTATGTATTTATTTCCCTCAAACCCTGTCCTTGCACTCAAATAGTGCCTGCTTACACTTAGATTTGCTCTGCTTCTGCTCAAACTGTACGCTTGCACTATATTGCTGCTTACAGATTTTTTCTGCTCTCAGATTTATTCTGTGCGCGCTTGACATTTTTGTGCAACAAACCTGTCAAAATCCCTCAACCAATAGGAGGCCAGGTGTCCTTGCGGGTGCGTTCGCTTTACTTATTACAGCGTCCCGTAAGGGCGGTTACTCTTTGGTTTATAAACTCCCGCCCTCCACGGCTTTATAACATAGCATGTACTGTTCACGAGATAGCACGCTCGTGAACTGTCAACGGGGGGGGCGGTGTTATGCCGTGCATGATGCACCTCGCGGGAGCGCGCACAGCGTAAAGCAAAACCTCCCAGACATGTATTGATCTGTACGGCAGAGTACGGTTTGGAAACTATATCATTTCCTTTTGGAGGGCATGCATAACACGGCATAACACCAGAGCCTCGCTGCGGGGAAACGTTGGCGCTGTTCCGAGTTTGTTCTAATCTGTCAAAATGACAGACTGCTTTCAGATTTTTCCGTCATTGTTAAAAAAAATATTCGGTTAACGGGACCACTGCTGCCCCAGCAACATCAGTACCAAGCAAGAGAGTTTTTTCCAGCGCAGGGGATATTGTAAATGCCCAAACATCCCAGCTTATAAATACCTGGAAATGTGAACATTCTCATATTCCTAAAAACCTGTCTGATGATGCCGAGTGAGTGACTAGTGAGTTTGAGTTGAGTTACTTGAAAAACTAAAGTGAAACTTGATTTATTTTATTGCAGGGTCTCATTATTAAATGTCCTTGTTTATTTGTGAGATGCAGTGGCACAAAGAAAATGCCTACTTTGTTTGGTAGTACTATAGGTACAAAAACACTGGTTTTCTTGTTCCAATCTGTTACTGTCACTTTGTTTTTGACAATACTGCTATCCTACTAAAATGCTGTACAAATCTTTTTCCTTTATTATTCGATATCGCAATAAATACCGTACCGTGGACTTGTTATCACGATAGTATCGTACCGTGAGTTTTTGGTATCGTTACATCCCTAGTCAATTCTAATGTCTAACACGTAATGTGGAGAAAGAGATGTCCTGTATGGGTTGATTGTGCGTTGATCTGTTGGTAATGCATCGGGGTTCCGGTGGGCATGTAAACAAATGCATAATGCTGCGCTATACTTTGCGGCCTCACCCGGTTGCATAGCGACGCTTATTGTTTAGGTGTCTTTTAATAAGCAGGTAGTCCTATCATTAGCTAGAACTAGCTAGATCTGATCGATATGGACATGAGAGAGATCATCTGCTGCTGACGAGTCGACACCAGCTCTGCCTGATCACATGCAGCGGTGAGCGAACAAAACACACACCAGGTTAGAATATCACACGTAGCTATTTTAATGACCTCTCAAACTAGTTATAGATATGTTTAGTTTTACTGTCGGTTCACTCATTACTGGATCCGCGAGCTGCATGATACTGACGGGCTGTCAGGAGAGGGAGAGCGCTCCGTTTATTATTCTCGTGTTATTGTAAGTTACTGTACACTTTTGAATAATGTAGTTAATCTACTATAATTTGTTTGTTTACTATCGAATCATATCAATTTGTTTTAAAGCACAATAAATTACAAAAAAAGACCTTTGACCGGCACTTTTCTCATTTTGTCCGGAAGATTTAAACTTTAACGGACATGTTGACCGGCAAAAAAATATTCTAACGGGAACTCTGATATAAGGTCTATTTTTATATTTCCAGTAAAGTTTTATTTTGTCCTGATATGTAAAGTGGGGCACTACAATAAAGTGTCTACTGTGAAGACTTACATCATAAAACATGAAAGGGTCTCAGCTTTCCAATCGTACCCAAAATAAAATGCACCGTTTTTAGAATAGGTGAAAATGGCATATTAGTACTGCATGGAAACAAAAATAACGGCAGAACTTTTGCACACAATTACATGGGATAAGCATAGAGTGGGCCTGTCTGTAATTTGATGTAGGTCTGAAAAATTATGTTTCAATTATTATTATATCCTTTGCTTATTAACAGAAATATTGTTATTGTATGCCCTTTTTAACTCATATTGCCTATGCTTTGCTCTTTTGTATCTTTCTTATCTGCTGACAATGGAAGTTGACACAATTATAATGCCTTCTCTTTTATTAGAAACCAGCTTTTATTTTTTTTAATTAAGGTTTATTGTTTTGGTATATCTTTTTAAGTTAAATGTATTTTTGCCTCTATAGGTAGCTGATGTGTCGTCTGATGGTATCCTGCGTTTGGACCTGGATCTTGAGAATGCCTTGATGCCTAATGGCACCCAGCACTCCAGTGTGGATGGCACTGAAACCCCGAGAGAGGCCATCAAAGTCTTGACTACTCCGTCCAATGCCGGTGAAAATGGAGAGAAAAGGGAGGATCCTGAAGATGAGGCTCAGACTGAGCCGGGGGTCAGTCCCCAGAAAAAGGTCATCAAACCTCCCATGCCCCCTACCAAAGAGGCTAAACCTAACCCAACGCCTGAGGATGAGCCAGATAAGGAGGAAGGCTCAGAGAAAAAGGTATGTTTATTGCTAAATACCCTCATCATACAATACTGTTCATATAACATAGTCTGTAAATAGAGGTTAAATGTCCCTCATTGGAAAAAGTGCAATTTCATGTCTTTAATAGTTATAAAGCAGGTCTAAGTGCAATTTAAAACAAGTCTCAAAATGCTAAATCCACAGAGTAATGCAAAAGCCACCATTTTCAGAAACTGCACCTTTAAACAAACTTTCAGGACAACTGTAGGATTTAGATGTCAAATCTATACCTAAAGATAGCGACTTTTTAATCCGATGACAATTGCTCGACTTGTTGCATATACCAAAAGGGTTTTCTAGCTTCCTGGTTTACTTCCTGGTCATGCAGCCTGCTGAATATGCTCATTAGTGTTTCTCTAATAGCAATTTCTTTAAGACTAAAAAACTCACAGATTTGAAATAGATTTTTCTCTGTTGAAGGAGAGTTTATCAGATATCAAAACTTTGTGTATCAGGATTGTTTCTTAGAAAATGTCAATAGAAAGACAAAAAGATCATCATGATCATCGTTGCTGATTTTATGCTGCAATACCGCAAGTGGCCACTGTACAATAGTAGATGAAAGACTATTCTATACTACATCAATAAAACACCTAGAATGCAGATACAGAAAGGCCAGAAAGAGAGGGGGCTTAAAGAGACCGGCACTAAAATTGAGTGTTTCAGACAGATGGTGAACATATAAAACCCACAAAATAAAAGTATATTATTTGTCCCCTTTAATGTCTTTTAGGTCCTGAAGCCACCCATGCCTCCATCTAAAGAAGCCAAGCCCACAGCCTCACCTGAAGACACAGAGGAGGGGAAAGCTGAGCAGATGTCTGAAAAGACTCCTGATGCCAGGAAGAAGACAGTTCCACCTCCAACCCCTCCCAACAAACCCGGCTCCTGCAGCTCCATTAGCAACCTAGCAGAGGCCTCACAGTCCCACCCTCCTACCCCTCCATCAAAAGAGAAGAAACCTTCTGTAGAGCCAGACCAAGAGGTGGAAGGCACAACAAATGAGGATGAGGAGAATGAAGAAAGTGATAAGAAGGAGGCGACAGGAACAGCTGTGGAAACTGACCTCCCCATTTCTAAAGAAGCTCCACCTAAACCTGGGAGTCCCAGTGCAGACGGGCAGGTATTTGAAGAAGAATCAGGGGAGACAATAAGTAATGGCATTAAAGTATCTGAAAATGACCCACAAATTCCCAAAGAGCAACTCAGAATGAATTCCAGCCCTCCTCCTACACCCAAGAAGAAGCCTGCTCAGCCCAACTCGCAACAGGCATACGACAAGACAACTGTAACCCAGGCAAAAGAGGGACAGGACCCTGCTGCTTCACTGCAAACAGATACCGCTGCCAGTTCACCTGCAGCAGTCGAGGCTCCACCCAAGATTGAGGTCCCCTCAGTCGTCGTCTCTTTGAATACTCCGCTCTCTGATGGCCTCAGCCTGAGTCCGCTGCTCTGTCACCTGCCTGGGGAGAAGAAGAAGAAGGCGGAGGAGAAGTCTGTGGACAGCGGTCAGCACTCTGATGATGACAGCGAAGGCTCTGGCAACGAAGACACACTGGCAGCTTCCACCGCCGCGTTGAGAGGAAGCAACCCTGGGCTGGATGTGTTGGACGCCAGCGAGGACGAGATTCAGGTTCCCGTCACTTTGAAGCCAACAAAAGCACCACCCAAGCCTCAGGTCAAACCTAAGTTCTTTCCCTGTCGGCACTCCGAGCCCCCTCCTCCGTCTCTTTCACCCTCGACCAAGGCCAGGTCCGCCTCCATTGGAGATCTGCTGTCTGACTCGTCAGTCTGTGTTCAGGCACACACATCTGTGGCACGAGGCAACGCGGCTCCTGGTGATGATTTCATGAAACTTGAGACTGAAGTGGCGCTGGAGATGGAAAAGACGCAGCAGCTCCTGAGCAGAGTGTCCAAGGCTAAGGGGGGAGCAGACGGGGATGGAGTGCCAGAGGATCTTCTGGCCAAGGCCATGGAGAAGCTGAAGAAGGCTGACCACGTCCTGAGAGAGGTCCATAAACTGAAAGTTGCAAAGGACTCAAGAAACAGGAACAGTTGGTAAATGTCGGCCAGAGCAGGTTGACCGGGACCTTTTTCGAATCGACCATTCGCTAATCCTCTCTTCTGAACAGTGGTTGTCCAATCATAGTTTAGCAATCTGCAAAAGGCACGGCAAGCCTGTTAAGCTTTGGATTTCTACACAAACGGTACGGTTTGCAAGGGGCAGAAGTAAAAATAAATATTGGATATAACTGAAAACGTGATCGGAAATGTAAGGAATAGATAACATGGTGTATTTGCCCGCTGTAATGTAAGCTGCAATTATTGGCCTTTTTGTGTCTCAATTTGGATACTTCTGTAAACACTTCGACTGTGTATACCAGGGGTCGGCAACCTCTGGCACGCGTGCCAGCATTGGCACGCGGCACCGTAACCAGTGGCACACTAGGAATAAGTGTGTAAAATATTTAAATTGTATTTTCGGATCCTGAACGAGACCGCGCCAGAGCGTGTCTCCCCGTTACGTGCAGAAGGAAGCCATGCACGCAACGCAGCCCGTTCTCTTGAACTCCAGGCGACTTTCTGCCGCAGGAAGGAAAGCACTTCACTAATTGCAGTACCCATAAGGAGCTGTACAAATGCCGCAGTTTTTGCGTGGCTGTGTCTTTAGTTGAAAGCCCAGTGGCGATCTGCTCATCTCTCATCGAAATAATATGCTACAAAGGGGCGGACTGGCCATCTGTGTGTTGAACTTTCCTGTCGGCTCCCAGACCATAGTCGAGGAGGGCAGAAGCAACAAGCTTCAGGTTCAATAACCCACTTTAGCTTCAATGACTGGAGAGAGGCGAGCTCTTCTTGGGAGGCCGTTGCATTTATTTAGCTGTTCTTCTGTTTCACAAAATACATCACAGACCTCTGTTTTTCTGCTGCCTCGTTTCACTTCCAGAAATATGCACACGTTCCCTCACTGTCGCTCTACCATCCACACACATGCACAAGCCACACCTCTCTCTCTTAAAGGGACAGCGATCTCATCTCACTCTGCATGACCCTAATATCATAACATGCGTGCTCTGGAGAATCACAGAACTGACGATCGTCCTTATTATTATGCCGTTTAAACCAATTATTTAAATGTTATTGTTAAATTCGGCATCATACGTTGCGCTGACAGGTCCACACACTGCCTCCCCGCAGCGAGGCTCCCCCCGCCATAGTTCACGAGCGTCAAGCTCCTCAACCCCCCCCCCCCATTAATAATTCTCGATCGTTGGCATGCATTGTGCATGAATCCTGGGAAACTTTTCCAAAAGCTCTTAAGATACTCGCTACCTTCCATTCTTGTTCAATGCTTAACCACGTTCAGAGATTTTTGCCAAGCAAGGATTTCAATCTAGGCACGTCCACCTTTTGGTCCTGATGAGCACTCAATCCAGGTACTAATAGTGCACTGTGTTTGACCATAGTTGTCAGTGTGAACGCTCTCAAATGAAGAATTGTAGACACAACAGATGCGTGGCTAACTAGCTTACGCTGCTACTACTGTACCTATAGTCGCAAATGAGCATTACTTCCAAGGTCTTTCAAGTAGCTTAGCATAACTAGCTCCCTTAGTTTGTGAGTTAAAAAAGCAAGCTCAGTTTACATCTAGCACTTCCACTTTTTACTGTTATCCCTGTCTTGGATGCTATTAGAGGTTAGCTAACTGTTAGCGGCTCTGTTTTAGGAATGTTGCTCTCTAGCGACCCAAGCCAACAAGCTATGGTTTCGTTTGACAAGCTATAAAGCCTTGTTCCTTGTAATGTAAAAAACATCCATGCTGTGTTTTTGATCAACTTTTTGAGCTAGTAGTAGGGCATTCAGCTAGCTGATCAAATCTGTGACAGTGTAATTTCAGCGGGCAAATCAACATTTGTTGGCAATTAAATGCGAAGTTGCTTTTGTCGTAATCTGAGTTAGGGTTTAGCGAACAGTCAATTGATTGACTTTCATTTTGCAGCAGCACATGCAACTCTTCGCTCATAATTAACTATGTGCAATTATTTCTAGTTTAGCTCTCTCTGCAGCTGCAGGTAATGCTTAACATTCTACTGTGTATTTTTGTTGTTGTATATGAAATATCAAATAACATTTTCAAGAACAATTACTTGAAAGTTAATCAGAGAATTGATAATATAATAACAAAACAAAAAGAACATTACATTACATTACATTGCATTTAGCTGACGCTTTTATCCAAAGCGACTTACAATAAGTACATTCGACCAGGAAGACACATGGACATGGAAGAAAAGTACTAAAAAAGTGTTAATAATAATCAGGGGTGGTTCTATGGGGGGCAGAGGGGGCCAGTGCCCCCCCTAACACTGACTTTGGACCGCCCTGTGGCCTCCGTGAAAATGAAAAAAAAAAAAAAAAAAGGTTTATGATTAAACGATTTCTTGGCTGACGGAGTAGGCGTAACTAACGTTATTTGTCTTTCTAGTCAGACCCATTAGAGCAGGGGTGTCCAACACGTCGATCGCGAGCTACCGGTAGTTCGCAAGCCCTCAATAAGTAGCTCGCCAAGCAATTCGAAAAAGTAAAAAATACACACAAAAAAAAGGAAATGTAATCAAAAGAATCTACCCTATGCATAAACGAGACCTCAATCTTTGCGAACTCTATCTACTTACTACAACTCTATATCTATCTAACACCCCTCCTCCCCCCACCCCCCACAATGGATATTGACCAATCACGTTCTTGCAACAGTTTAAAAGGGGAGTGATTAGTAATGCATAAATAAAAAGAAAGAAAGCTAACTAGGTAACATAAGATAAGAATAAACAAGTTTAAATGATTTGTTATTGGTTGTGATCATATTCTAAAGATGTTTGGAGTATTGAAAAGTATACAGCTCCTTTTCATATGAGTGTTGAGAGCTGTATCCATAAATTCATTTTGTGCTCAAAGTGCTCCAGATTGATGCATTTAACTTCAACATTTAAAAAAAATATTTCCCGGGGGTGCATGACCCCAGACCCCCCTAGAGGATGTGACGTCCACTCCAAAATAAAGCAGGTTCAAATAATTAAATTGCATACATTTTCTTTTAGTAAACACTGAAAACGGGTCCCACATGACCCAAACAGCACACAAAGTATTATGTTAAAATGTGCTAAATATATACACTGCAAAAAACAATTACTTCATACTGTCTTTGTCTTTTTCGTCCCGCATTTATTGTGCCTAGGGATGCATATCGTTGACTTTTTTATGATACCGATACCACTGAACGATACCGATACTCAACGATACATATCGTGATACTTTGAAAATGTATCATCCCACAATTACTCCCATGAAGCGCTTTACGATATAGTTAATATGTCAAATGAATATTAAATTCAATTGTGGGACTTCTTGGACCTTTTAGTACTGAACAAACAATGAAAAATACATAAAAAATATGAAGAAAAACGATTATGGAATATCTTTTATAACACCCGCCATCAGGTGTGCCGCGTGAATAGCACATCTTGTCAATGCAAACAGACCGTTATAATTAATGTTAAACCTGAGATTCGACTAGAGAACAAATAAATAATAGAATAAAGGTCATGAGATCTCGGCATTGCACAAACAAACAAATCTCATCTTTAAAATCAACATTTGCCTTCACTGGTGAGAGAAAACAAATCCCATCACAGTTCATTTGTAGGACTTTTACCTTTCTAGTATTGAACAAACAATGAAAAATACATAAAATACGAAGAAAAACGATTTTTTTTTTTAAAGTATCGAAACCGGATCTGATTTCGGTACGGTATACCATAGCCACCAGTAACCGGTATTTCAGTAATACCGGATACCGCTATGCATCCCTAATTGTGCCCCCCTCAGACAACTGAGCCCCAGCCTGGCCCCCCCAGTCAAATTGGTCTAGAACCGCCATAATCAATTACAGTTTATTCTTTGTGGAATCAAGAGGCTTTCACTCCTTTCTTCAGATATTTTTGTTGGCAGTTTTGATGATGGAATATATATTGTACATACGTTATACTCCATAAAGCATGCTGTCTATTGTTGATGAGGAAAGATGTATTCCTCAGGAGGAATGAGATGCTCAGGAGTTTTCTGAAAGTCCACTTTTCAGACTTATCATGGGATTGAAGCAAAAGGAACAACTGATACTCAACATAGAAGGATTCCAGTTTGTTTTTATACTGATATTGTACATAGCACAGAACAAAGAGCTTGTAGCAGCACTTCTGGCTCATACTAACCCTTTTACAGTTTAATTTGACATTCAGATGTGATTGTATGAGTGGAATGTACTCTGTGATGTTCCACGCAAATTTGCGAGGATGTTTTCTAACATTAGATATCATTTTGTACTCTTTGATAAAAGTTGCTTTGGTCCAAATAAAAAAGGGAAATGATCTGTTTATGTTGTGTCCTTTTTAATTCAGTTGTAGCTCTAGAAAGCATAATAAATATGTATTAAAGAAATGTAAAAAATATATTTTCTTTTGGAAAAAACCCTGCTAAAGGTTTCCAATGTAATGCTATTCAGTTTAATAAAAAAACGTTTTGAAATAGTACTGTATAAGTTAACATTTTTTGCAACAATGCAGGTAAATGTGTAAGAAGTAAACTAAATACATGTAAAATACGTAGAATAGGATGAGCTGAAAACAGAATGTGAAAGGAATTTCTGTACAATGATAAAACACTGCTTACTGTAGTAATACATAATTAAATATGTGAAATCCACTTCCATACTCGAATGTTAAAACCATACAGTCTATGGTTAAAACATTAAAACAATTATTTGTCGTTTAACTCTTCTCTATTTGGCTTGACAGAAGTTACTCGTTTTATTTTGAATGTCTTGGCCGGAAGTCATATTTTCACAGTTTTACTGAGTGTTGCTTGACAGAAGTAACTGATGTAGTCACGAGGTTTTTCAATACTCTAATTTCCTCTCCTCGACTCCAATCCTCGAGACTTAGTCCCGCCCACAGGACATGCGAGCGGAGGACTGAGGAGGGGAACTGAGGAGAGAGGAGGGGAAATTAGAGTATTGAGAAACCTCTACTGGGTCCAGCCTCCTCTCTGCTGGTAAAGATACTACAGCTGTACAATGAGAGGAGGGGTGATAGCCCAGAGTCATAGGAGGTGTCTTTAAAACAGCTCAAAGATGGAGGACGACCTGGTGTCGGAGGATGATATCTGTGAGTATGACACATGAAGGAGCAGCGGGGTTCTGAGGCGGGAGCGAGCTGTCATCTGTCGGCAGAAGGATGTCGGTGTGGAGCAGAGCAGGCAGAGAGCTTACTACACTGTCTGTGTTTTACACCATACATTATTTAGTTAAAAATTACGGTGGACGCTACATTTAACTTTGTAGCCGATAAAACTGTATGAGACGTTTTAACCACATGTTCTGTTACCTTCATAGCCTACAGTCCCGTTGTCTAACTTAATATCTCAACAATCTCATGATGTTCTTCCTGTAATACTAGTGTATTAGCCTACAGCGGGCCCGGTGTGCGAGATTAAATGTTTTTTTTAATTAACTGGTTTACAGCAGGCAGATGTAGGGGGCGTACGAAATGTGTATTTCGATCGCTTCTTCTCTCGTTTACATAAATATGTTTGATATATTTGGCTCGATAGGAACACTTTGAAGCACATTCAGTACGTGAGGTTGTGGTTACGATGGCGATATCCGGACGCGTACAGCGAGGACTACACAAAGACAAACGAGCATATGTTGTGTTTTGGTCACTTATGTATGCTGGTATGCTGTTCACCAGCATAGACCAGCATATATAAGTGACCAAAACACAACATATGCTGGTCAACACCATGCTGGTCTATGCTGGTTTTTCAGCAGGGTTGCAGGATGATAAACTAGGATATCTGATCTCGGTGGGTCTTAATGAGGCTTGATACAGACCTCAGTCACTATTACTAAGCAAATGCCTACTATAATATATGTATATGATATGGCTTAAAATGTAGGCTACATACATTCGCTCACATTATAAATGATGGTCGGGTTGCATTTTTATGGAACTTTTTAACCAAGTTAATGTAGCAAATTCAGCTGTGGTGATCTAACACGTCGTATTCAGGGACGTGCACAGGTACGGGCCATATACAGTCTATGGTACGGGCTAATGTTGCCCGGGCAACGACCCGTTTGGCCTTTTTGGCTGACCTGCCCCTCTGGAGAGAGCGAGTGTTTGTTTTTCTTTTTTCTGTTGTGGCCGAATCAACATGATAAGCCCACAATTAGTATTGTAGCGTCTCGCTGCGGGAAACACACTTTGTCAGCGCTGTCATCTGTTGGTGCGTTAAGACCACCTCAGTGTCGGATTTTGGAAACTTGATTTTGAGTTGTCCCATGGCAGTTAGGGTATAAGGGACAAACCAGGGGACTTTACTTCCTCTTGATACGGTCGGTTATTTACAAAAAAACACCTAAATATAGCCTACTTGTTGTTGTTGTGCTTCTGTCTTTCTGTGTTTTTCATCTGTAAACTCCCTCAATGAGGCCGCTCCATCTCTTTTCTTGATCGCCCTCTCACGGGAGACCACTTCAATGTCCTGCTTCATTGTAGGATTTCTGCCATGTCTCTACCACTTTAGTTTGACCATCTCTGTTACTAAGTTATGGAATACTAAATAAATAAGCAATTAGATACCTTACCGTTACTGGCTGCACTCATAAAGAATGATAAGAATAAGAATTAAAGCTGCAAGCAACATTGAGTGGGTCTTCGACGCTCCGCAGGCTGTTGTCCGAGGGATGCGTTACCATGGCAACGGCATATGATGACATCCCATTAACGGTGTAGAGCTGTTGAGGGGCGGACCATTAGTCATCATATGAAGTCTGGTGCCGTTTGGATGATTTCCCATTGAATTACGACAACACCAGGTATTTTGGCGAGGGAGGCGTTGCCATGGCAACGGCATATGATGACATCCCATTATTGGTGTAGAGCTGTTGAGGGCCAGACCATTAATGATAGTCTGAAGTCTGGTGCTGTTTGGACGATTTTCCATTGAATTACAACAACATCGTATTTTTCGGCGAAGGATGCGTTTCCATGGCAACGGGATATGATGACATCCCATAATTGGCGTAGAGCAGTTGAGGGCCAGACCATTAGCCATCATATGAAGTCTGGTGCCGTTTGGATGATTTTCCATTGAATTACGACAACACCAGGTTTTTTGGCGAGGTATGCGTTACCATGGCAACGGCATATGATGACATCCCCTAATTGACATAGAGCTGTTGAGGGCCGGACCATTAATGATAGTCTGAAGTCTGGTGCTGTTTGGACGATTTTCCATTGAATTACAACAACATCGTATTTTTTGGCGAGGGATGCGTTTCCATGGAAACGGCATACAGTGAGATCTCAGATTTCACGTTGAGCTGTTGAGGCATGGACCAGTGATATAAAAGTGAAGATTGGGGGACGATGGGACCGTGTCCATTGGAGTTAGAGCGACACCGTTGTTTATGGCGAAGGATCCGTCGCCATGGTAACGCCAAATTAAGTAACATCAAATTTGACCTAGAGCTGTTCAGGGCTGTAGTGTTAACCATCATGTGAAGTTTGGTGGCGTTCTGAGTATGTCAGTTTGAGTTATGACATCATCGTGTTCCATGGCGAGGGACCGCCTAGCATCGAGCGAACGCGAACTTTGGCGCCAAATCACGGCTACGCTGTGCAAAAGAAAAAAACTTCCGTGAAACCTTTAAATTGCCCATGTCTCGAGAAGATACCCGACGAATTTCGAGCCGTACGGATAAAGTCCCTAGGAGAAGATAGATTTTGCGCGGAGGATGAAAAACGCAATAAATCACGTTTTTCCGACACAAAATTCAAAATGGCCGACTTCCTGTACGTTATTTTATACCCCTCCAAGAGGCTTTTTGGTTAGTCTCCGCACCCTAGATATGCGTAGCGAGTTTCGTTCGTTTACGTGAAAGTTAAAGTGGGGGGAGTTACATTACATTACATTACATTGCATTTAGCTGACGCTTTTGTCCAAAGCGACTTACAATAAGTACATACGACCAGGAAGACACAGCCCAGAAGAAAAACAGAATCATATAAGTACAGCAGGTATCATAGAGCCAAACATTTCAAGTGCTACTCAGCTGGCTATAGATAAGCCAGTCCTATGTTAGTATATAAGTGCTTTGTTAGTAATTCTATCGCTCGAAGTGGAGTCGAAAGAGATGAGTTTTCAGTCTGCGCCGGAAGATGTGCAGGCTTTCTGCCATCCTGATGTCAATGGGGAGCTCATTCCACCATCTTGGAGCCAGGATAGCAAACCCACGTGTTTTTGCTGATGGGAACTTGGGTCCACCTCGCAGCGAGGGTGCAGCGAGTCGTTTGGCTGATGCAGAGCGGAGTGCACGCGTTGGGGTGTACAGTTTAACCATGTCCTGGATGTAGGAAGGGCCAGATCCATTCGCAGCATGGTATGCAAGTACTAGTGTCTTGAAGTGGATTCTAGCAGTTACCGGGAGCCAGTGAAGGGAGCGAAGGAGCGGAGTGGTGTGGGAAAATTTTGGAAGGTTGAAGACCAGACGAGCCGCTGCATTCTGGATGAGCTGCAGAGGTCGAATGGCACATGCAGGTAGACCAGCCAGGAGGGAGTCGCAATAGTCTAGGCGTGAGGTGACGAGAGCCTGGACCAGAACCTGGGTGGCTTTCTGGGTCAGCTGGGGACGAATCTTCCTGATGTTGTACAGCGTATATCTGCAGCAACGAGTTGTAGCAGCGATGTTTGCAGTGAAGGAGAGGTTGTTATCTAGGGTCACACCCAGATTCCTTGCCGTCTGAGTCGGGGAAACAACAGAGGTGCCGATGTTGATCGTCAGGTCAAGAGTGGGACAATCTTTTCCCGGAAGGAAAAGCAGTTCAGTCTTGTCAAGGTTGAGCTTGAGGTGATGAGCAGACATCCACTGAGAGATGTCAGCTAGACAAGCAGAGATGCGTGCGACGACCTGGGTCTCTGAGCGGGGAAAGGACAGAATTAATTGGGTGTCGTCAGCATAGCAGTGGTAAGAAAAACCATGCGGGCTAATGACCGATCCGAGCGAGTTTGTGTACAGAGAGAAAAGGAGGGGACCAAGAACAGAGCCCTGAGGGACCCCTGTAGTTAATTGACAAGGGTCAGACTCAGACCCTCTCCAAGTTACCCTGTAGGTACGGTCTTTGAGGTATGAGGCGAGGAGGGAGAGTGCAGAGCCTGAAACTCCAAGTTCTTGGAGAGTGCGAAGGAGGATCTGATGGTTCACCGTGTCGAATGCAGCTGACAGGTCCAACATGATGATGACAGAGGAGAGGGATGCAGCTTTAGCAGTGTGCAGTTCCTCAGTGACAGCAAGGAGGGCCGTTTCTGTGGAATGACCTGCCTTAAAACCAGACTGGTGCGGATCCAGAAGGTTGTTCTGATGGAGATAACAGGAGAGTTGTTTAAAGACAGCGCGTTCAAGTGTTTTAGACAGGAACGGGAGGAGAGACACAGGCCTGTAGTTTATAACATCGGACGGGTTGAGAGTGGGTTTTTTAAGGAGAGGGTTTACTCTTGCCTCCTTGAGACTGTTTGGAAAGTGACCAGAAGTTAGAGAAGTGTTGATGAAATGGGTGAGAAACGGTAGAATATCAGGAGCGATAGTCTGAAGGAGGTTTGAAGGGATGGGGTCCAGAGGACAGGTGGTAGGGCGGGCAGAGGTAATGAGGGTAAGAACCTCACTTGGAGAGAGAGGGGAAAAGGAGGTTAGTGAGTGGTTGAAAGGAGGGTCTGGTGACCCAGCGGTCAGTAAAGGTGAGTCAGAAAAAGAAGAGCGAATATCATCAACCTTTTTTTCGAAGTGGTTAACAAAGTCGCTTGACAGAAGTGAGGAGGAGGGAGGGGCTTTGGGAGGGTCCAAGAGGGTGGAGAAGATGGAAAATAGTTTTTTGGGATTGGAATAGGAAGATTGGATCTTATCTTGAAAGAAAGTGCTCTTTGCCTGAGAGATCGAGGCAGAGAAAGAGGAGAGGAGAGCCTGATAGGTTAGGAGGGTCGTCACGGTGTTTGGATTTCCACCATTTCCGCTCTGCTGCCCGAAGGACGGTTCTATTAGCACGCAGTGCGTCATTTAGCCAGGGAGCAGGGGGGGACTGACGAGCCTGCCGAGATGTGAGAGGACAGAGAGAGTCCAGAGAAGATGAGAGAGTAGAGAGGAGAGTTTCTGCAGCAGAGTTTGGAGGCAGGAGTTGAAACGAATCAGAGGAAGGGAGGGCTGAGAGCACCGATGAGGCAAAGGTAGAGGGGGAGAGGGAACGAAGGTTACGGCGGACAGGTGCAGGCTGAGAAGAGATTAGTTTGTTATGTTTGGAAAGGGGTAGAGAGAATGAAAGGAAGAAGTGGTCGGATGAGTTTAAGTTAAAAACGGAAGTGGGTGTGGCCTACGCAATTTTGAACGCAAAGTTCAATTACATATCTCAAGTTGCCACACTTCTGAGCGCCTGCAAAATTTGGTGAGTTTTCACATATGAGTTTTCACTACGCCCACCTCACTGTAGTCGCATGGGCTACGTACTGGCATGATTTAGGCCACTTTTAATGGGCTTTTGCCCCTCGTTTTCCCTGTTTTTTGTGGGCTTTGCATGTTTATCGCTCGCTTCGCGAGCGACTAAATTGATCGTAACGATATCAATTATGGGAGTTGGGCTCGATTTTCGAACCTTTTCTGTGGTCGTTTTCCCTGTTTTGGGTGTGTTTGGCAGGTTTATCGGTCGCTGCGCGACCGATTTCAATAGGGTCTTCGTCGACCTCTGGTCTCAGACCCTAATAATGCATATTGAACTGGTTTAATTAATTAGTGAGTTTATTTAAGGTAATTAGTTAGAGGCCCTATTTTATCAGTATGTCTGGACTGCACAGCAGTTACAATGGTCAAACTACATTAGAACAGAATTGTCCCCATTTTGTCTTTTAATAGTTACTAACATTAGATATTTTTGATGAGATATGGACCGCAAAACAAAAAATGTCGCCGGTTTTCATTTTTAAAATCAAGTTACCGAATCCAAGTAGTTGCCTTAGCTTATTTTGTTATGAGATGTGAATTACTGTTCAATTTAGTTGATGTAATAATCGTTTGGTTTCTTTTACATTAAAAACAAGTTACAATTTTCAAAAGGTCTTGTGTTTTTTATCGGGGGTGAGGCCCTTTTTCCAGTTTAGAGCCCCTCGAAATGTCTGTGCACGTCCCTGGTCGTATTGATCCGCGGCACACTCATAATGGCAGGGCTCGAGGGATTTTTGCTGTTGGGACTCGGGTTTGAGTCCAGCATGAACTTTTTTGTTATTTTCATGTCGATGGACACTGAATATTATGTTTGAATAGAGGATTCCTAATAGTGTTTCCCCAGTGTTTGTTTGTATTGGTATGCTGGTCTATGCTGGTCTATGCTGGTCACCAGCATAGACCAGCATAGACCAGCATACAAGTGACCAAAACACAACATATATGCTGGTTTTGCTGGTCAACTATGCTGGTCTATGCTGGTCAACACCATGCTGGTCTATGCTGGTTTTTTTGACAGGGCAAACAGCATTTTAAAGTCTAAATATCCCTGCACATGCAGCAATGACATTTCTGCTGCTATCTTTGCAAAACAAGTTAAGACTCAGTCACATCTTATCTGGATGAGTGCTGCAGAATACCGTTTTTATAAGGGATACATCATACATGTGTGTATAGACTTTCATATTAAACATGATCGCTGGCAGATAGCCACAGAGGTCGTAACACAGTTTACCCTGGGCGGATCACAGTTTACCGTGAGCGGATCACAGTTTACCCTGAGCGGATCACAGTTTACCCTGAGCGGATCACAGTTTACCCTTTACCCTGAGCGGATCCCAGTTTACCCTGGGCGGATCACAGTTTACCCTGAGCGGATCACAGTTTACCCTTTACCCTGAGCGGATCCCAGTTTACCCTGGGCGGATCACAGTTTACCCTGAGCGGATCACAGTTTACCCTGGGCGTATCACAGTTTACCCTGAGCGGATCACAGTTTACCCTGAACGGATCACAGTTTACCCTGAACGGATCACAGTTTACCCTGGGCGTATCACAGTTTACCCTGAGCGGATCACAGTTTACCCTGGGCGTATCACAGTTTACCCTGAGCGGATCACAGTTTACCCTTTACCCTGAGCGGATCACAGTTTACCCTGAGCGGATCACAGTTTACCCTGAGCGGATCACAGTTTACCCTGAGCGGATCACAGTTTACCCTGGGCGTATCACAGTTTACCCTGAGCGGATCACAGTTTACCCTGGGCGTATCACAGTTTACCCTGAGCGGATCACAGTTTACCCTGAACGGATCACAGTTTACCCTGAGCGGATCACAGTTTACCCTGAACGGATCACAGTTTACCCTTTACCCTGAGCGGATCACAGTTTACCCTGAGCGGATCACAGTTTACCCTGAACGGATCACAGTTTACCCTGGGCGTATCACAGTTTACCCTGAGCGGATCACAGTTTACCCTGAACGGATCACAGTTTACCCTGGGCGTATCACAGTTTACCCTGAGCGGATCACAGTTTACCCTGAGCGTATCACAGTTTACCCTGAGCGGATCACAGTTTAACCTGAGCGTATCACAGTTTACCCTGAGCGGATCACAGTTTACCCTGAGCGGATCACAGTTTAACCTGAGCGTATCACAGTTTACCCTGGGCGGATCACAGTTTAACCTGGGCGTATCACAGTTTAACCTGAGCGTATCACAGTTTACCCTGGGCGGATCACAGTTTAACCTGAGCGTATCACAGTTTACCCTGGGCGGATCACAGTTTAACCTGGGCGTATCACAGTTTACCCTGAGCGGATCACAGTTTACCCTGGGCGGATCACAGTTTACCCTGAGCGGATCACAGTTTAACCTGAGCGTATCACAGTTTACCCTGGGCGGATCACAGTTTAACCTGGGCGTATCACAGTTTACCCTGAGCGGATCACAGTTTACCCTGGGCGTATCACAGTTTACCCTGAGCGGATCACAGTTTATCACAGCTGAAGACTTCTCCACGCTGCTTTCAAACTGTGAGTTAACAACGTACGCTTCACTTGGAGGCTGTCTGAAGGTGTACACAGGTCTCAGATGGACTTGGTATCACATTAAGAACGATATTCAGTAAGTATGGCAACAATAGCTGGTTTAAATGATTTATTCAAGCGGGCAATGTTTTGAACAGACATCCCCAGTCAACTCGTTTTTCTTTTTGTAGTCCTCGCTGTTCGCGTCCGGATATCGCCATCGTAACCACAACCTCACACACTGGTACTGAAATTGCATCAAAGTGTTCCTATGGAGCCAAATATACCAAAAGATGTATGTAAACGACAGAAATGTGTATTTCAGTCTAAGGCCACGCCCCCGACACATCTGCCTATAAACCAGTTGATTTAAAAAATAAAAAAAACAGTTAATCTCGAACACCGGCGCCACGAGGGGGCAAAAGGGGGCATTGCCCGCTCAGTTGTATCACCCCTCACTTTGAACATTATTCATCCATCAAAAAGTACAATAAATGTCACAATTATTAAATAACTTTAAATAATTATTTTCCCCAATACACGTTGTTATACACTATGTTTAGATCAAATATGTGGGCAGGCAGTCAAGCAACGTAAAAAAGCCTCAACCCCAAGTGAGCTTGTAGTCTTAATTAATGTTAGCGTGTGTGCTTAGCTGTAAACACAGTTATTCGATAACTGGGCTGTAAGTCGACAATTTGTTTAGTTGAGGACAACCATAGTCTTTATATCTTAGAATAATGATCATGGGCCTGTCATAGACTAATATTGTTTTAAGTGTGTGTATGAACACTGCGTGGAGGGTTTTGGGAAGTCATCCACTGGATTTATAGTGTTAAATTCAACAGTGTGTCTATATATATATATACACAGCATAATGGTTCAGCATGCAGCAGTGGGGGACTGTCTGTGAACATCATCCAGATCCAGTGCTCCTTGACAGTATATTGTATAGTATTAAAGCATCAGAAATCACCCTATGCTGTTGCTTTTCGCTGCCCTGAAGCACCCCCTGATATCCCTCCTTCCTTATCTCTCATTGCTGACAGTGCTGTGTTCAGAGAAGGAGTTCCATGATGCTGCACGGAGGAACGACACAGGGAAAATGCAGGAACTCATCAAGAAGGGCGTTAACGTCAAGGCCAAAAACAAAGTAAGTCTGCTGAAGGAAAGCACTTTATGTGGTTTCATGCCTTACTTATAAAATAACATTTAAATAAAATACTGTAGTTAGGCAAAAGTACTGAGAAGTTCTCATTCTGCACCTCCCACTTAAGAATAATATTTATTAGGCTATATTATTGGATTGTAATTATTGATAAATGAATATTATATATAGATTATATATACAAGAGCTGTAAAATAAATATGTATATCATTTTTATATCTGAGATGTAGTGTAGTAAAAGTAAAAGTAAAATGCAAATATTCGGGTGAATGACAAGTAGTGCAAAATGTACTTTAAATGTAGTTAGTCAAAACCACTAACTACCACTAGTTAGTGATTTTAGTGGTTACTTACCACCTTACTAAGGTGGTAAGTAGAATTTCATTGAATTTTTTAACAGTATTTTAGTGTGTTTGTTGGATGCAGGAGTTCTCTGCCATGTTTCTCCATAGATATACTGTGTATATATATATATCTCTGTATTGACAGATTGACCGTAAGGCCCTGCACTGGGCAGCCGGAGCAGGGAGCGAACAGGCTCTGCGGATGCTTCTGGAACACGACACTGAAGTGAACGAGAGGGACTCGGTGTGTGAATACGGCTGTAATGACATCCTAATGAGAATTTACACTGAATTCATTCATTCATTCCCTAGCATAAAAAATAACAATATATCCCCGAAGAATGATTGCCGTTTTAGTTTGTTAATCAAAGTTTTTACATTGAAAAAGATGTGTCTGTACAGAAATACAAAACCATATGTTAATCATCTTAAGATTCTCTGTAATGCCTTTACTCCCTTGTCATTCTAACAGAACATTTTCAATGACAATAGTGCCAAAACTATATACAACATGTATTGAAATTGATTATTTGAGCTTATACATGATTTGCTGCTTCTTTACCATTTTCACCCAAAAAATGTATGTCTTATTACACACAAAGGAATTGAATAGATGGAAATAATGAGTTATTTAGGAACAGCCACAT
Organism: Harpagifer antarcticus; assembly: GCA_902827135.1. Lineage (NCBI taxonomy): Eukaryota > Metazoa > Chordata > Actinopteri > Perciformes > Harpagiferidae > Harpagifer > Harpagifer antarcticus. Next base: position 216,442 of record CADEHL010001110.1, on the reverse strand, counting down.
CAATCATGTAGCAAATGGGACAGTGTGTGACGCCAGTTGCTGTGTTTTCTCAGTAGAACCCAAAAACACAGAGCTGCAAACAACTACAAAACTAAATTATGTTCACACTTTATTTAAACTCACGTACTTTTTCCACATGGTAAAGGGTTATGAGCATGTGCAAATGGATGCAAAATAAGAATGTGGGAACTCCACTTTTGACATGTTCAGGGCACTTACTCATTAATAAACCTTTCTAATACAAGGCAACAAATCCACCACACATTAGGACAGAGAGAGACCATGACCAGAAGAGAGTACACTAGTTTCTACACCTGTACTATCAGAGCTCTGCTGACAGTTCTGAATGTGTTTCCATAGTTTGGCATGACCGCTCTGCTCCTGGCCTCCTGGTTTGGTCACCTTAAAGTCCTGCAGATCCTGGTGTCCTGTGGAGCAAAGCTCAACAGTGGGAACAAAGTGAGAGCTGCTTCATTTCATCAACTCCACACCAGAACTATGAGATGTGATATCTACGTGTGTGTGTGTGTGTGTGTGTGTGTGTGTGTGTGTGTGTGTGTGTGTGTGTGTGTGTGTGTGTGTGTGTGTGTGTGTGTGTGTGTGTGTGTGTGTGTGTGTGTGTGTGTGTGTGTGTGTGTGGTGTGTGTGTGGTGTGTGTGTGTGTGTGTGTGTGTGTGTGTGTGTGTGTTGTGTGTGTGTGTGTGTGTGTGTGTGTGTGTGTGTGTGTGTGTGTGTGTGTGTGTGTGTGTGTGTGTGTGTGTGTGTGTGTGTGTGTGTGTGTTAGGATGGTCTCAGTATGCTGCACTGTGCTGCCCAGCGAGGCCACATCAAAGTGTTGGAGTTCATCATGGAGGACCTGGAGGACATCCGGCTGGACCGAGTTGACAAGGTGACTCCTCCTAACCTGACGCAATTTTAAAGAGGCCCTATTCTGCGTTGGGGTGTCCCCTCTCCTATAGTGTGTTCTATATGTTTTGGTGCATGTAAATGGTTTGTAAAGGTTAAATCCCTGTGCTCCATCACTATATAACACTTGCGCTTCTATAAGCTAGCGCTCCAACGCATTGCATGTGATACGCTAACGGCCCCTACACACGGCGGCGTGCGTTGCCGCCTCAACGCTTCTGCCCATTCACTTTGAATGGGGTGACGTCACGATTCGCCGAACTGCATTCTGGGAGCAAAGCGTAGATTCTCTCGCGGTGCTCGCTGCAAAAGTAGAGCAATGTTCTACTTTTGCCGCCTCGACGGAGGCGTCAGCCAATCGAATCATATGCCAGTGCAAGCTCTAGCCAATCAAACCGCATGCTTGTGTGTCTGGGGCGGGAGATTCATGTGATTGGTTGTTGGTCGAGGTTCAGCCCCCCCCGCCGGCAGGCGACAACGCACGCCGCCATGTGTAGGGGCCGTAAGGGCCGGGACATCTCCAAGCGGTTGACCAATCACAACAGAACAAACCAGCTAACCAATCAGCAGACTAGGCTCTCTGATTTTCTGAAACAGGAAATATTAAATGTCTCCGTCCCATCTTTCTTTCCATTTACTATGACTTTCCATTTACTATTAATAGTTTGTTGCCAGAATATCAGCAACAAATGAAGGTGAGTGGAACATAACCCTTATATTTAAAAGGGACCTATCATGCAAAATGCACTTTTGTACGTCTTTTATACATGAATATGTGTCCCCGGTGTGTCAGGGAACTCACCAAGTGTCAGAAAACACAACCCTCTCTCTTTTCCTCCATACCCAAATCTCTAAAAACGGGGCTGCAACGGATCTGATACAGATTTGAAAATAGCCTGATGTCAGTGACGAGGAGCTCCGCCTATATGGCCAATTCTCCACCAATCAGGGGATTGAGAGGTTGCCGTGGCATGGTAACAGCATGGTAACATGACGCTCGTAACTCGGCCCCCTCCTTTGCAGGGGGGCCTGGTCAGCTGCAGCTCATGCAAAGACAGGGTGGAGGAGAGCAAAATAGAGCGAAATGAGGCATGGCTAAAATGCATGATCTGAAAAAGAAAAGAAAACTTATAAATATACCTTATATAGGTATGGCCCTACAATATATTATTCAAATATAGCATGATAGGTCTCCTTTAAACACTGTGTGTATACACTATATGTGTTTATAATGTCTGTCTCTCATCAGTCAGGGAAGACTGCGCTTCACCTGGCAGCTGAACATGGACAATTTGGGGTGGTGGAGTTTCTGATTGGAATGGGCTGCACACATGGTCTGAAGGACAAGGTATAGTAACACACACACACACACACACACACACACACACATCAAGTCAGTAATTATACCAAGCCTGTCACCATAACTACTTTTGTTACGATTTCATTGTCCCATAAGTAATTATGATATTAGTACATTGCATTTAGCTGACGCTTTTATCCAAAGCGACTTTATTATTATGTATATTATAGTCATTGTCAACTATTTAATGCAAATGTTATAATGATCAAATAAAAGCATAGTAATGCAATGTTCCCTTTACAGAGAGCAGCACAGACAAATTGGGATGTCAAAAACATATTGAAGTATCCAAAATAGTAAATAAAACATGAATAAAATGAGTCCACACAACCAAACAGTGAATTAAATGGCTCTCGGTATCTGTCAGGGAAAACACTGCTGTTAATGCAAGAGAGATGCACAAAAATAATCTTGGTCATGTCCATATTTGATGGAAAAGTGGAGAAGGTCATTTATTTTTTGTCTAATTGTACTTAAGCAAAGGCTAACACTGTTCAATCGTTAAGAGATCCAATATTTATTTGTTGGGTTTCCAAAACCGCACCTCAGCTAATCTAAAGTGAGCTGGAGTGCATCCATCATTCATGATTTAAAGGCTTCTTTAAACAAACTGCATACAGCAGGATGTGTTCTGACGTCATATCCTGTGTATACTGCCAGCTTCATGTTTGCTCCAGCAGCTTTAAGTATCCCAATGCCAGTCTTCACTGAGGAGCTGAGTGAGAGAAATGCCACGGTCACTAGTGACGTGTACTGTGTAGCACATAAAAATGACATCAGAGTTTTTATTTTTTATCTAATGTCTAATTTATGTAGCCAATATTTATAAAAAAAAGTCATGCTACTTTTTACTGTGATATCATGAAAAGTGTCAAAATAAAATGTGAAAGGCCCTATTCTGCTTTTCAGGGTTTCCCTTTCCTCTAGTGTGTCACGTTTTTTTCTGTGTATGTAAATAGTCTGCAAAGGCCTGAAACGCCTCCTTAGGACTCCTTTGTTTACTTCAGGTACATAGTAACACTCACCGTTCTAATTGCTAGCACATGGTACGTGATAGGCTAAGGGACGGGACATCTCTAAGCAGTTGACCAATCACAACAGAGATGGCCAGCTAACAAATCAGATCAATCTGGGCTCTGGTTTCAGACAGAGGGTGAAAAGAGGTGCTGCAGCACAGGCAGTATGAGAACAATAAAGAGCGAGAGAGAGTATGAGAGAATATGTCCTCTTTAAATCTACCGGCGGGTGTGTCCAAACCCTATGGGATTAGTTTTGTATCTTAAAGATAAAGCAACACTTTCTCAGAATAAAGCAAAACTATGAATTCAAAAGAAAAAAAACTGAGTCAAGCAAAATAAAATAAATTTCAAAACTATAAGTTGCAAACAAATCATTTGTGTAATCATGTAAACTATAAGTCTTTTTTCTTTGTTTTAACATAGGTTTTTGTTTGCAGTTCTTGTTTCTTCTTTCTCAATGATCAGACTTTTGCTCTCGCTGCAGCTGCATTTTTTGTTTTCGATTCTGACACAAACGTCCCAGGTGGGTGGGACTTTCAGGGGTGCGTCCTCATTGGCTACTCAATTTTTGAGTGACAGCCCACTACACCACAGATCATACAGTGCAACTCATGCAGCAAACTCCGGAGTCCACTCGGCCACGTTAGTGTCGGTGTCTCCTGGGGAGTTTTCATGAACATATCGGACTTATCTTATGGATTGCAGTGCATTACACTTGTGATGTGTAGTTCATACTTTATTCCAACTTTAAATATTTTAATACCTGAACACACTGCTGCTGTCAAATAATTTCCCAATTTGGGATTGATAAAGTGTCTGTCTATTTATTTTATAGATTAAAAAAAGGAAATCTATGTATTTTCAAGCTAAAGGTGATACACACTGTATACTATTATTTTTTCAAAGACATGTTACATTTCAAAAGCATATATTGCTATGTTTAGGACAAACAATTAAAGACTGTTTAATATAACAAATTCTACAATATAAAAGTGGTAGATTTGCTTTATTAAACAGAGCAGACCTAGGCTGCATACCAACACAATTAGGAACATGCTCACATCTTACTGTGTTGGTCTGAAGAGCTGAAGCATTCATACACTCATTCTATATCCTGTGAGAAAATGATATATATTTAGCATTAAACACTCTACATACTATTCCTAGCCTGAGGAAGATATGAATAATCAACAGATTTGAATGGAATCTCTAACATTTTCATGTAGAATAAAGACAAAAGAAACATTTATTGAAATTTGAACCAGAAGAAGAAGTCTCAACGAATGTTTTAAATAAAAGGACATAAAACAAAAAGGTGGATAATAATAAAATCTATTAAATGTAAAGACATTTGGTCAAATGAAATGACACTAACCCAGTCTCATGGCATTTCGTGTTCACCAACACGATTTTTAATCTATTGATTCGTGTTCACCAACACGATTTTCCCCTTTTTTTGTGTTGCACAGCACGATTTTAAAAGCAATGTATTTCTACTGGTAATGACGCTCATGGAAGCACGGCATTCGTTTGTGTCGGCTGCCCTTAAAGGCAATGTGAGCGTTCATTCTCATTGGATAACGGAGAATTGTACACCCGGAAGTAAGTATTCCCCTTACTGTCGATTGATTTTACAGTGATATCTGCACTACTCAACGACTAAAAAACACCAGATTATCCTTGTTGATTAAACAACATTGATTGGTTTAAATTGTGTGCAATGCTTTTGTATTTTTTCCCCTTCAATTCGGAGAAACAAATATTTTTTCGGAGTAAAGGATGGCAGAAGACACTCCACTACCCAGAATCCCCAGCTATCGTTTGGACTACACCATGTGCTCTGTTTGACAAACCCCGTTTTTTTTCACCATTCATTCCAATGGCTGGCGTCTATGTCACGTGATCTTCAAATTTCTCACTGCAGAAAAAAAAAACATGGCCGAACTTCGTTTTATTCTCGGTGGAAAATGCCTATTTTAAAGTTACTTTGGCCATTAAAATGCGTTTTGATGTCATTTGATGCAAGAAATATGAGTTGTTATTTCAGATTATGTGTGCAGTGGATGTACATGATCTTTAGTTTGCTAGTTATTACAAAGATTACTTCAGGAAATTGCATCCATAGAACGTTTTCATTGTTACCAAGGTGGTTGCTAGGGACGCTGCTATCGATATGATTTCTGTTATGTTGTGTAACTGTTTAATGGTGTTATCTTTATTGCTACCCCCTTCCCCGTCAATGTATAGTGTTGGTCCACAGCGCAAACATATTAGTTTAACAAAATCCGCATCTAAAGATAGCCTACGTTATTTTCCCCTGTGCAATTCCAGTCTCACATCTCACAGCACATCGTCCTTAACAAATACCGGAAACAGACCGAAAACATTTTTAAAAAATAAAATAATACTTTATTCCGAGTGTGCTTGCTTTTCTCTTTGAAAGTCATCACATAACGGCATTGTAATACACGGTTCGACTGCATTAAATATTACATATCTGCCGTAGTTCTGTATTTATAGAGCCCTGATGAGAAGACTTCTAGACAAACATGAGTAACTGAAAACGTGACGTGGATCATAAATATATCAGCCATTAAACAACATCTTACATTTCTTTTCACACAATACGTCTCCTTGCAGTATCAACACTAATTCGGCTGACTTTTATATTTGATCCAATTGGTAGATAGGCTGTATTTACACCATAAAGGTGCACAGCTGATATAAAGGGACACCTAGTGGTTAAAGCATGTTATTGAATTTCATTATTTTTATTATTAGATATTAATAGGATCCCTATAAAGTATATTCATTACTCGTTATTCTCTACTATTAGTTAATTAAAGACTGTATATAATGACTATTTTGCACATCCCTTTCAAGATTTCAAGATTTTCTAAGGTTTATTGACATATCATATAGGCCTACACAACTATGGTGTAGTTATGCATTGAATGAAAAACTTGGGTCGCAGGTTCCTCAATAGTGCATTACAAGACATCTATCAATATTTGTACATACCTCCAGCAAAGTTAACTATGTTGAAGCACTTATTTTAACTGATATTATACATAATGTATTATACTCTTATAAGATGTATGTAGATATTTCATCTCCGGCCTTGTCACGTATTGCACAATCAATAAATAAAGAACACAGAATTGATAAATATAAAACACAGAATTTGTGTGATTATACTAAATGATTTACAAATAAACACCACTTCATATTTACAGTACAACTGTTACACATGCTGATGTAACGCAAATGTTCCAACTTGGGATCAATAAAGTATATCTTATCTTAAGCTGATCGATGGCTACTGCCATATTTGCAAAATGTGTCTCTGAACCTTGACAAGTGCATGTTTCAGGCTTATCAATGAATGTAATGTAATGTTATCATTAGGGATAGTGGTGGTCAAATGGATAGTGAGGTGGGCTGAAGATCGGAAGGTTGTGAGTTCAAATCCCACCAGGAACACCACCAGTAGTGTGCCCTTGAGTAAGGCACTTAGTCCTTAGTTACTCCAGGGAGAATGTCCCTGTAATTGGTAATTGTAAGTCGCTTTGGATAAAAGCGTCAGCTAAATGAAATGTAATGTAATGTTATCAATTAACAACAGGGGTCACAAACATAAGACCAGCTGTTAAATAAAGCTCTTCTGACCTTAGCTGGCATGTGTATATATATTAATTTTCACCCATTTATTAATTATATGTTTTAAATTTGAGTGTTTCCTATCCCCTAAACCTCCAGGGATGTACACAGTTTAATACTGGCAACTTCTTATTATGGGGGGGGGGGCGGGCGGTGGACCCATTCAAATCCAATTTTGGACAGTCTGCCGTGGTTCGGCGTAACCCTCGGAGAACACTCTCCAATCACAGAGCTTGAGGACTATCACGGGGTTTGTCAAACAGAGCACATGGTGTAGTCCAAACGATAGCTGGGGATCCTGGGTAGTGTAGTGTCTTCTGCTATCCTTTACTCCGAAAAAACATTTGTTTCTCCGAATCGAAGGGGAAAAATACAAAAGCATTGCACACAATTTAAACCAATCAATGTTGTGTAATTAACAAGGATAATCTGGTGTTTTTTAGTCGATGAGTAGTGCAGATATCACTGTAAAATCAATCGACAGTAAGGGGAATACTTACTTCCGGGTGTACAATTCTCCGTTATCCAATGAGAATGGATAACGCAACACAACATACAACAACACAACAACACATTGCCTTTAAGGGCAGCCGACACAAACGAATCCCGTGCTTCCATGAGCGTCATTACCAGTAGAAATACATTGCTTTTAAAATCGTACTGTGCAACACGAAAAAAGGGGAAAATCGTGTTGGTGAACACGAATCAATAGATTAAAAATCGTGTTGGTAAACACGAATCAATAGATTAAAAATCGTGTTGGTGAACACGAAATGCCATGAGACTGGGTTGAGTGATAACAACAACGCCCAGCGTGGATGAAGCTGGTGCAGGTCTCTCTTCATGCCCCCCCCCCCGTGCTATCCCCTCAGAGGAAGTGGGAAAACGGGATAAGACTCTGGACGCCACGCTGTCTCAATGATCCACACTGTTAATATGAGAGGAAAATAAATGTTTTAGGAAATGAAAAATATGAAGTTAACAAATAAAACACAGCTCAGGGGCAGTCATGGACGGTAGGTTTTCCTACAAAGTTAACTCAGCCACCATTGATTTTCATATCAAATTAGCATGTTCATAAAATAAGCTATCATAGCTTATACTTGCATATCTAAACAGAATCATGAGAGCCTGTTGGTAGAGTCAGGCACACGAGTCCGTTTGAGTGTGTGCGCCGGTGTCTGAACTCTCACTCACTGCTAGCTATGTAGCTAACTGTTAGGCTACTTAGCTTGCATTGTTATGGATCTAAAAGTAGCAAATGCTAACTTTCATAGCACAGCTTTACTTCTCACTTAATACAATAAAGAAACAGACCGTATAGTACAGCACAAACAACACAAATGATCAATACTTGCATATATTTTCACTTATAGTAGGCCTATTATAATAGCTGAAATGCTGGTTCTTCTGGGGGTGTTCTATCCACGCACCGCAGCTGCCTGCACTGTACAATCGCTGGAGGACTGGGCTGTCACTCCAAAACGACGCACCCCTGAAAGTCCCGCCCTCCTGGGAGGTTTGTGTCAGAATCTCAAACAAAAAGTGAAGGAGCGTAAATGAGAAAGCTGCAGCGAGAGAAAAAGTCTGATCATTGAGAAAGAACAACAAGAACTGCAAACAAAAACCTATGTTAAAACAAAGAAAAAATACTTATAGTTTACATGATTACACAAATGATTTGTTTGCAACTTAAATTTTTATTTTTGAAATTTATTTTATTTTGCTTGACTCAGTTTTTCTTCTTTTAAACTCATAGTTTTGCTTTATTCTGAGAAAGTGTTGCTTAACCTTATGATACAAAACTAATCCCATAAAACCCCACTTTCTGTGAAAAATAATGTGTATGTTGGACCGATACTCAGATATTCTGACCTTTGCAAACATTGAGAACCTCTTGATTTAATCCTACAGTTTCGTGATTCTCACCAGGTGTTAAAACTGTAAAAACTGTTGGAGCTCAGCAGAAGAAGAAAAAATTATGATTTGGTAAGTTATTGTTAAAAAATCCAGCTTTTGCGGTAGTAGTATGAATGCAAACATGACTGAAACTTAAAAGAAAAGAACAAACGGCTGAGTTGGTGTGTATAGAAACTGTTTACTTCACTTTTTTGGTTTCTACTACAAAGCAGTAATCAGCCCTCTGGATGTGTGATGTTGTTTACACTGTGTGTGAAGAGGAAGTGGAATGGCTCTCTGCTGTAATGTGTTATGTCTGGACTACAGGAAGAGAACACTGCCATGCACCTCGCAGCACGGAGCGGGCACACACACATCCTGCAGAAGATGGTGGAGATGGGGGTGGACGTGGACGAGAGGAACACAGTGAGTGGAGCGGGCGTCACTTGTGTGATTGTGAGATGTCTGATTTTTTTCAACCTTAGTTTTTAATTTGACAGAGTTAAAATATCGTCAGCTTGTGTTGTTAGTAAACAGCAGAGGTGGAAGAAGTACTCAGATATTTTATTTTTATACTTACTTACTTACAGTAACATGAAATACAATCAAAAGTGAACACAAAAATCAGCGAAACAGGTTAACTGACATCTTCATACTGTCTAATTATTCTTTCTTGTTGGATATTGCTCATCCTCTCCATTTTAAAGCAAATCATTTTTGTATATTTTCTGGTAAAAGTAGAAATACTAAAAATACTCTTGTTACAGGCATGGGCGTCGCAGCCATTATATGAGGGTGGGACAAGTCCCCCCCACTTTTTGAAATAATTAGTTTAGACCCCCCCACTTCTACCATGTGGAAAGTCTGTGAATCGGCCTATCCACTCGCCGCACTTTGTAGAGCGCTGTGTCAGTGCTTCACTATCAAATCCATTCCACTTGCTTATTGAGAGAATGCCCAAATCAATGAAACTCCGTACCATGTTTTCACTGCTACTTTGTACCAAGGCAGATTCTCCCATAGCACGCGCATGTTCAAGGAGTGTTGTCATAGTTGGACAGCTCAGACCTGTTGTATGAAGTGATGCCGGTGTTGCCGTTTAACTGGTTACACCGGGGAACTCGTGACGTTCTATAACGGTAGGAATGGGGCGTGTACTTTGAGGAGCCATCGTCGAATAACCAGGAAATACACATTTCGATCGCTTCTTCTGTTGTTTAGATTTATCTTTTGGTATATTTGGCTCCATAGGAACACTTTGATGTACAGCGAGGACTACAAAATGACAATGAGGTGACTGCGGATGTCTGTTCAAAACATTGCAAACGTGAATAAATCATTTAAAATATGTATTTGTCTCCGACCTTCATACATCGTTGTTAATGTGATGTTTAGTAGCTTTGATAGCTGTCCATACCTCCAGACAGCCTAAAAGTAAGACACAAGTTGTTTACTCACAGCCCGAATGCAGCATCGAGATCCGTGGCCAGCTGTGATCCTCTCCGATTAACTTGTGACAGGACTTTTGTAGCTATTCTCCAGCGAGCAAGATTTTTATTAAATACCTCCATCCCTCTCATCACAACAAGACTCTACACTGTGCAGAAAAAAAACAACATAAATGAAAATAACGTTGCTGGATAGCTTAGAATGAAACAAACAAACTATCTTCCATGGCTGATAGCCGTTATTGATGTCACAGTAACGGCTAAACCACAGACAAGTCCAGCGGGGCACAAGTTGAATCCATATAATGAAATTGTTATTTTATATATATAGACATGCTATATATATTTATTTCTATCCTACATTGTCTAGGCTTATAAACCGGCGGAAGTGTCACAACTTTCTTGGTTTGTGATTATAGAGAGAGATAGATAGCGAGACAGAGATAGAGATACTGTAGAGATAGAGTGTGTGTGTGTGTGTGTGTGTGTGTGTGTGTGTGTGTGTGTGTGTGTGTGTGTGTGTGTGTGTGTGTGTGTGTGTGGTGTGTGTGTGTGTGTGTGTGTGTGTGTGTGTGTGTGTGTGTGTGTGTGTGTGTGTGTGTGTGTGTGTGTGTGTGTGTGGTTTTAAAACAGATCAACCTGCGGTCGCTCTTTAGCCTTATGATTCTGAAGGTAAACACAGTGAAGGCGGTGCGTGAAAGGAGGTGCGTGAAAGGCACTGAGCGCTCCTCTTCTCAGTTGCTGAGTTAACCCTCCCGCTGCCTCCTGGTGCTGCAGAGATTTCATGAAATGAAGGAGGTGTTCCTTCTATAAAACAGCTGTGGGCAGCAGATACTGTGAGAGTCACAGACATGAATACATAGATCAAGGCAGACTGGTGCACACACTCTCCTGTGTTGCCAATCCGGTGCTTAAACAAATATAGCTCTACACCCCTGGCCGAAATGTCCTTAAAATGAAGTCCGAGTTCGACATTTTAATTCATGTCCTGCCAACACTGGCAGGACAGAAGGCGACACGCCTGTTCTAAGCCGTGTCCCTCACTCCTCACATCCCAAGCTGCATCCCCAAAAAGTGTATTATGTTGTTACATCATTTCAGATGTGATGTTTCAGTTGTGCTCTTGATAAGCCATTAAAACAGTAAAAACACGTTCAGTTTCCTTTTGCTTTTTGTGTCTCCTGTACACCAAAACATACCCATCTGTGATGGAAAAAGAAAGTAATCTAAAAGTAGCCTAAAAGTAATCTGAATACGTTACTTTTTTAAGACACGTAGCCTAACTGTCTGTATTCGGATTACTTTCAGAGCCATGTATTCAGTAACTGATTACATTTACAAAGTAACCCTCCCAACCCTGTATATGTATATATATATATATATATATAAAATAACAATTTCATCATATGGATTCAACTTGTGCCCCGCTGGACTTGTCTGTGGTTTAGCCGTTACTGTGACATCAATAACGGCTATCCGCCATGGAAGATAGTTTGTTTGTTTCATTCTAAGCTATCCAGCAAGGTTATTTTCATTTATGTTGTTTTTTTTCTGCACAGTGTAGAGTCTTGTTGTGATGAGAGGGATGGAGGTATTTAATAAAAATCTTGCTCGTTGGAGAATAGCTACAGAAGTCCTGTCACAAGTTAATCGGAGAGGATCACAGCTGGCCACGAATCTCGATGCTGCATTCAGGCTGTGAGTAAACAACTTGTGTCTTACTTTTAGGCTGTCTGGAGGTATGGACAGCTATCAAAGCTACTAAACATCACATTAACAACGATGTATGAAAGTCGGAGACAAATACATATTTTAAATGATTTATTCATGTTTGCAATGTTTTGAACAGACATCCGCAGTCACCTCATTGTCATTTTGTAGTCCTCGCTGTACGCGTCCGGATTTCGGCATCGGAACCACAACCTCACACACTGGTACTGAAAGTGCATCAAAGTGTTCCTATGGAGCCAAATATACCAAAAGATAAATGTAAACAACAGAAGAAGCGATCGAAATGTGTATTTCCTGGTTATTCGACAATGTTTCCTCAAAGTACACGCCCCATTCCTACCGTTATAGAACGTCACGAGTTCCCCGGTGTAACCAGTTAAACGGCAACACCGGTAGTGGAGGTAAGGCACACACACCAAGTGTTCAGGACATTGTTAATACAGCGAAAATCAAAGCTGACGATCTATTGGTTTGATATGTTTTCTCCCCCAGACAACATGGACATAAGAAAATATTAGGGATCGTTACATCCCTAATATTCGTTCTTCTTTTTCTGACTCACCTTTACTCACCGCTGGGTCACCAGACCCTCCTTTCACCCACACACTAACCTCCTTTTCCCCTCTCTCTCCAAGTGAGGTTCTTACCCTCATTACCTCTGCCCGTCCTACCACCTGTCCTCTGGACCCTATCCCTTCAAACCTCCTTCAGACTATCGCTCCTGATATTCTACCGTTTCTCACCCATTTCATCAACACTTCTCTAACTTCTGGTCACTTTCCAAATAGTCTCAAGGAGGCAAGAGTAAACCCTCTCCTAAAGAAACCCACTCTCAACCCGTCTGATGTTATAAACTACTGGCCTGTCTCTCTCCTCCCGTTCCTGTCTAAAACACTTGAACGCGCTGTCTTTAAACAACTCTACTGTTATCTCCATCAGAACAACCTTCTGGATCCGCACCAGTCTGGTTTCAAGGCAGGTCACTCCACAGAAACTGCCCTCCTTGCTGTCACTGAGGAACTGCACACGGCTAAAGCAGCCTCCCTCTCCTCTGTCATCATCCTTTTGGACCTGTCAGCTGCATTCGACACGGTGAACCATCAGATCCTCCTTCGCACTCTCTAAGAACTTGGAGTTTCAGGCTCTGCACTTTCCCTCATCACCTCATACCTCAATGACCGCACCTACAGGGTTACTTGGAGAGGGTCGGAGTCCGACCCTTGTCAATTAACTACAGGGGTCCCTCAGGGCTCTGTTCTTGGTCCCCTCCTCTTCTCCTTGTACACAAACTCGCTCGGATCAGTCATTAGCCGCATGGTTTTTCATACCACTGCTACGCTGACGACACCCAATTAATTCTGTCCTTTCCCCGCTCAGAGACCCAGGTCATCGCACGCATCTCTGCTTGTCTAGTTGACATCTCTCAGTGGATGTCTGCTCACCACCTCAAGCTCAACCTTGACAAGACTGAACTGCTTTTCCTTCCGGGAAAAGATTGTCCCACTCTTGACCTGACAATCAACATTGGCACCTCTATTATTTCCCCGACTCAGACTGCAAGGAATCTGGGTGTGATCCTAGATAACAACCTGTCCTTCACTGCAAACATAGCTGCTACAACCCGCTGCTGCAGATACACGCTTTACAACATCAGGAGGATACGTCCCCAGCTGACCCAGAAAGCGACACAGGTTCTGGTCCAGGCTCTCGTCATCTCACACCTAGACTACTGCAACTCCCTCCTGGCTGGTCTACCTGCATGTGCCATCCGACCTCTGCAGCTCATCCAGAATGCAGCGTCTCATCTGGTCTTCAACCTTCCTAAATTCTCCCACACCACTCCGCTCCTCCGCTCCCTTCACTGGCTTCCGGTAACTGCTAGAATCCACTTCAAGACATTGGTACTTGCGTACCATGCTGTGAATGGATCTGGCCCTTCCTACATCCAGGACATGGTTAAACCAGGCCCGGACTGGCCATCGGGAGGACCGGGAGGTTTCCCGATGGCCTGGCCTGCTAAGTGGCCTGCTGGCCTGAGGAATTTCTTTTTTTATGTATGTATTGTGAACGCAACGCTGCGCAAATGTGGGTCTGACTCTGCCTCACAGAGGGTGACTGGCTGTCTACATGATGTGGCCTGCCGACATGGCCACTTTCATACAGATCATACACTAATGCCCTCGATTGGTCTCTGTGTGTCATTCAAGCTCGGGAGGGTGTGTATGTGTGGCGCGAGCGAGCGAGAGAGAGAAAGCATTCGCACCGGTTACGTGTATTGTTGTTGTTAGCATCTGGTGCTAGCTAGGTGCGCTAATGGATATAATGAGCTGTCAACAAGGTGGGGGGAGAGTCCTCTGCTGTCAGACTGAGAGACTGATAACTACAGCTCAGGTGAGGTAAAGGATTCTGAGTGTTTAAGATAGTTAACTTGTGGCGCGTTTCCACTGCAGCAGGTTTTTGGTTGCGTTTCCACTTGACTATAGTAACTACCCCAGTTCCTAAACTGTAATGGAAGCGCAGCATTAAAGTGAGCCAGTTAGGCCTAACCAAACCGAGCGAGGCCGAGCGAGGCCTGCAGTGGAAACGCGCCATTAGTCCAAGTTATCTCAGTGGGTCTCAAACGGTTTGGTCACCATTTATGTAAACACATATTTCCATTTGATGGGGGAGTGATTAGTAAAATATGCATGAATAATACAAAATAAAATGTTAACTGCTGAAAAAAGGTAAGATAAACTTTATAAACTTGTTGAGAGCTAAAACTAGTCTTTGCTGCTGCCTCAAAGAGGAACAGGGGGATAGGGGGGAGACGGGTGAGGCTGATTCAGGAGCCCAGACACACTCACAACTATAAATGAACCAAAAACAAATAAATAAACAAGTTTCAATGTTTTTTCATATTGGATATGGTATGTTATTGGTTGTATATGTATACAGTTCTGTTTCATATGGGTGTTGTCTCTTTATTTCCCCCTCAAAGTGCACCAGATTGATGCATTTAAGTCCAACATTTAAAAAATATCTTACAACATTCCCCCAGACCCCCCTAGAGGATTTCAGGTCCACCTCCACTTAAAATATGTTCACATGGATAGGTTCCTAGATGTGCACAGCAACGCCTAAATAGATTTGCACAGCAACACTGTATATATTGACAAATAAATCCAGGAAAATGGCACAAAAGAAAACTGGTAGCGGCCTGGCTGGGTGTATAATTCCCGGCCTGACTTATTGTCCCAGTATTGTCCCAGTTAATTAGCCCTGGGTTAAACCGTACACCCCAGCACATGTACTCCGCATCAGCCAAACAGCTCGCTGCACCCGCACTGCGAGGGGGACCCAAGTTCCCATCAGCAAAAACACGTGGGTTTGCTATCCTGGTTCCAAAATGGTGGAATGAGCTCCCCATTGACATCAGGACAGCAGAAAGCTTACACACCTTCCGGCGCAGACTGAAAACTCATCTCTTTCGACTCCACTTCGAGCGATAGAACTATTAACAAAGCACTTATATACTAATAAAGGACTGGCTTATCTAAAGCCAGTTGAGTAGCACTTGAAATGTTTTTGCTCTATGAAACCTGATGTACTTATATGATTCTGTTTTCTTCAAGTTTGTATTTTGTTGGTCGAATGCACTTATTGTAAGTCGCTTTGGATAAAAGCGTCAGCTAAATGCAATGTAATGTAATGTAATAGCCCATATAATAATAATTTATATGAATTGACTGAATAAACTGTCTTTTGATATAAATATAGAAAACTTAAGAGCTGCAAAGGGTTTCACTTCATGAATCATGCAGGAATACTACACTGTGGTTTACCTCACAGCTGTTAGTACTCTGCTGATGATCTGTGGTCCAGGCACTGCTGGGCACTAGGGATGTGCATCTCCATCACTGAGGCGATGTGATGCGCATCTCGATACGTTGCCACGATACGATACATTAACGATACATTTGAAACACCAGGCGATGCGATACGATACGATTCACCCCTGTTGCGATACAGTTCGATACGATTTGATTCAACATTATGCGATACGGGGCGATACGATGCGATTCAACACGATGCAAAATAATGATACTTCAATATGGTACGACAGAGGATTTTAGTTTTATTCCTTATATGCAGCAAATCATAAATTAACAAAAAAGTGCTTTACATATTTGGTTCTCTCTACTAGTACTGTACATCCCATCATGCTGTTTATTTTTTACCTTATAAAACTCTCCAGAGTAGGCTACAGTACAATTGTATAACACCTCACAGTTAAACAATGTAAGGATGCATTGCCCATGATTAACAATGTGCAAATAACAACTACCATAGTCAAGCCCGCCTTAACCTGCCATCAGGCCCTGGGGCTGTTTTGTAAGCCCCCTATTTAAACAACAAATCAAAGTCATTTATAGCCTCGGCAGGCTCTGTGATCGCACTTCTCCACTCTGCTCCACGCGCGTCTGGTCCTCTCCTCCAAATGAGTGACGTATCGGGCCTCCCTCATGTATCTGTCCGGTTGCCGTTGGCTCCCCTCCACGTAGCAAGTCCTCGTCGTCCTCCCATCTCCTCCAACAGATAATGTCCCTCCTGTCTGTTTTTCCACTCCCGCTACTCCATCGCTATCAGAACCAGACGGCCTACTTGGCTCCGAGGCCCTGCGGCCGGCACCGCTGCCGCTCGGTACATAACTAATCTGTCCTTCCTCCTCATCCTGGCCTACAGGTTTAAAATAACCTGTAAACTTCGACATGTTTTGTAATAGCTGCTTGTCTCGAAACTCCTTTTCCCTCAACAATTTCCTTTTCCGAGCGCCACTCTCAAACTTTTTCTTCTCCGACATTTTCTCCTAAACAACCTTCATCTGTCACTCAATCACTCGCAATTTAAATAAGTCACATGTGAAACATATTCTCATTCTGATTGGCTGTTAAGTGGTGCCCACTGACTGTTACGGAGTCATAATTTTTGAGAAAAATCTCTGGAATCCGTCGATCTGATTGATTAGCGGAACAAATGATCAAAATAGTATGGAGGGAAGATATTTTCGTTTGCATTACTGGTCTGGGGGAAGCTCACGAGTGTGTGTATATGTGTGTTTGTGTATTTTTGCATTTGTGTGTATTGTGTTTGTTTCCCGTGGAAAACTCTCACGAGAAACACCGGCTGTTGTTATGCCTGCTGTGACGTCAAGTTACTCCGTTCTCCGCTTGTAATTATGCCGAAGCTTCAAAGTTGTATTTATCATCTGAATTTGCTGAAACAAGTTTAATATTCTGAAAGCCAAGACTTTGTTTATTTGAAATCAGATGAAAACAAACTGTAACGGACCCTGCCGGGTTATCATTATTTAAGGCACGTCTGCACGAAATGCTTTATGACACTATGGGTGTTTGTAAGTGTTGGTGAATATGTAAATATGATGTCCTCTATTGTTTGTTTTTATGTTTCATGTGGAACTAAATTGATGCAGGTCTCCCTTGTAAAAGAGATCCATGATCTCAAGGGACCTATCTGTCTAAATAAAGGTTTGAAATTAAATGAATCTATGATTACTATACGCCTTACATTCATAATTTCAGTTTCATATTCTGAAAGCCAAGACTTTGTTTATTTAAAATTAATTTTAAAAAACACCCGAAATAAAAAAAATATATATTTGAATTTTTTTTTTAATTGGCTCATGATAGGCCCCCGATCTCCGTAGGCCCCTGGGCTTCAGCCCAGGTCAGCCCATGCATTAAGGCGGCCCTGACCATAGTGCAATGCCCATACAACTGCCAGCCTGATGTGCTTAACACTCATTCATAGGCTAACTCACCAGTGAGCAGAAAGCACTGGTTTCTATATGAAAAATGCAAATAACCTTTCACAAACAGCTCTTTCATAACTGCTTACAGTAAGGAAGACATTTAAACTGTTATTGGCAGTCACAGGCTGCTGTAAACTAAACACCACTCTCTCTGACAGAACACTTCACTGAGTGATTTCACTCATATGTCTAACTTTCAGGTTTCTCTTTTCAGACGCAGACCCCATGTCGCCGCTATATGTGCGTCGCTAAGTTCCTCGTACTACTTGTGTACTTTAAAGCGGCTCAGCATCGTTTACAATCTGCGAGCGATTTTTCAAGTTGTCCGTCTTTTTTGAACAATCCGAAGTGTTGCCAAACGGCTGATCTGATTTGATTTGTAGGTATTTGTCGGTGCGTCGTGTTTCTCTTTCTCCTCGACTTCCATGTGTGTTGATAACTGAGACTCTCGGCCTCCGTAGTGCGAAGCAAAGGTCAAAGATCGTCTCTGCTGAGTGCTGACAGGATGAGGGGATATTATATGAATGAATCGTTTTTTTACCGATGCAAAGACGCTACAATCGACGCATCGCGAGTTCAACCCAAACTGTAGCCGATGTGCACTCTTTCAACCAGTGCACTCGTATCTTGAACGTTTATGCCGGTGCACCGATGCGAATCGGTGAATCTTAACATCCCTACTAGGCACACAAAGGTTACTATAGTTTAGAATCTTTAAAAACAACTTTTAAATATTTAAATTTAAATATTGCAGCAATATATGACAGTCCATACAGGAAGAGAAACACTTTGACACGCTCAAACAACCGCTTCACTCGTGCCGTTTTGTTTGAACTTTTATTGCAGGAAAAAAACAAGCAAAAATACAATACATCCAAATACCAATAACCTTGAATATGATCACGAATGAAATTGATGGTTAAGGACTTTACAGTAAAAAATTGTTGTAGAAACTTGCAGTCAACAGAAAGTTTCGTCCCGCCTACACTGAGCAGGTAACGTTGGGTTACGTATTGTAACCCTTATTATATTAGCACAGGCGGAGCCCTCTACTGGACTCTATGGGTACTACCATACCTTGCGAGCATTCTCCCACTGAGACTTCTATAGACGTAGCCGGCCTTGGGCGGGCCTACCTGAATGCGCGCGCATCACACCGTATAAAAGGAGGCCTCGCCTCCTGACTATCATCCTACACCTCTCTTCAGCAAGCGGAATAGGACAGACAGTGCCCTGGACTCTATGGGTAGAGTGGGTGGAGCCGCGATGTATATGCGCACTGTCGTCCAACAACAACATTCCACCCTACTGCCCCTGACCGGCTTTTATGGTCAGCAGCTGCTGCCCCACATTCTCCTTTAACCCGGGTATAACCGAGGAGAAATCTGGGCTGTGGCTGACAGAGCACACCCTGCTGCGCTTACCTCGCAGAAAGTGTGCTCAAAAAACAGTGCCGGGGGACGCCCCCCCCCCCGCCCACAGACGGATGGGGAGAGCCCCCTCGGCCCCGAATGGGCTTACTACACGCCTGCCTCCCTGAATCCCTAAGGATAACCGGGAGCGCGTCAGAGCCCCTGCCCCACACTCAAACACTGACCCCGTGCAGAGTGTGTGGACTAAAAGTGTGGAGGGCTACCCCCCTCCAGCCCTGTAAGGGCCCAGCGCGCCCCTCGCCCATCCCGGGACCCTCAGAGGGCCCGAGAACAGCGAAGGCGCATTAAGTCCGGGGAGGGGGTCAGATGACCCACAACCCCCCTCCCCCCTACCAGTCCTGTGTTGCCCCCGCAAGCACAGACGAGGAGAAAGAGCCCGACATGTCCAAGAGATAAAACCTTATGAAGGGGCCTGGCGTCGACCACGACGCCGCTGTGCATATATCCTCCGCACTTACACCGTTGAATAAGGCTGTCGACGCAGCCACAGTCCGTGTGGAGTGCGCACGAACCCCCGTGGGGCAGGCTCTGCCTGCCTGACCGTAGGCATGTGCAATGCACTCGCAAAGCCAGCCTGCCAGGCGTTTCTTGGACAGAGCTTTCCGATCACCCCGCCCCCGAAGCACACGAACAGCTGTTCGGTGCGTCTAAGGGCAGCCGTGCGCTCCACATAACATGCTAGCGCACGCACCGGGCAGAGGAGGTGCAGTTTAGCTTCCCTGTCCCCACCATGGGGGGGAAGACTAAAACCCCTTAACTGAATAGCCCTTGACCTGAACGCCGTGCAGAGTGTGTGGCTCTTGGGCACAAAGAAGGGGTTCGGTCTGAGTGTCGCGCCGCTCCGGTCACCCCGAATCCGTAAACAGCTCGAGTGCACCGACAGAGCAGTTAATTCGGACACTCTTTTGGCTGACGTTAAGGCAAGAAGCAAAGCTGTTTTCCACGACAATGCTTTCAGAGAGGAGAGCTCCAGAGGCTCAAACGGCCCCGAGGCCAGAGCCTCGAGCACTAGGGGCAGGTCCCACTGTGGGGTGGAGGCGTGCACTACTGGGCGCAGCCTCCTGACCCCCTGTAAAAACCGCGACATCAGTGGTTGACTAAAGGCTGACCTGCCGCCAAATCCCTCATTGCAGGACGAGATGGCTACTGCATACACCTTCACTGTTGAATGCGCAAGCCCTCTGTCCACCAATATCTGTAAGAAGGATAAAATAGAGCCGAACTCACAAGAAAGGGGCTCTATTCTCCGCTTCTCACACCATCGCTGGAATCCTAGCCTGTAACAGGCTGTGGTGGATCCAGCTCTAGCTGCCTGGATAGACTGAATAACACTGTCAGACAATCCACCCTGTCTCAGCCTGTCCCTCTCAGGAGCCAAGCCTGGAGAGCACGGCCGAGGTTGGGTAACTCCCCGATTGCACCTGCCTCTTGAGACATCGCCCCCCAGACCTGGGGAACCGCCCAGGGCTGGCCCACCTTCATCTGTGTCATCTCTGAATACCACGGCGCCCCAACGCGGTCCGGAGCCACTAGGATGACTGACAGATGTTCTCGCCTCACTCTCCTCAGGAGAGGGAGAATGAGACGCAGCGGGGGAAAGGCATATAGCAGCTTCCTTGGCCATGGCTCGTGTGCAAACGCGTCCACCCCCAAGGGTGGGTCGTCACTCCGAGCCACGGAGAACCACAGGGCACAGTGGCTGTTTCGCCGGCTGGCGAGCAGATCCACTTCCGCTCTCCCGAACTGGGCCTAGATCTGCTTCACCACCTTCGGGTGAAGCACCCACTCGCCTGGCAGGGGGCCACCCCTCAACATGAGGTCGACCCCTCTGTTCTCCAGTCCTGGGATATGGAGGGCTCTCAGAGATAACACCACCTCTGAAGCCCATAACCACAGTTCCTCCGCTGTGGTCAACAAGGCGGAAGATCGAACTCCGCCCTGCTTGTTGATATAAGCCACTGTGGTGCTGTTGTCGCTCCTGACCATTGCATGTCTCCCCTGAATTAGGGGCCTGAAATGCTGGAGGACTAACACTACCGCCCGTAGCTCTAGGAGGTTGCTGTGTCGAGACTCCGTTAGAGCCCAGCGCCCACCTATAGCCCTCTTCAGGCAGGTCCCTCCCCATCCTGTTCTGGATGCATCTGTGAACACTGTGATGTAGGAGGTCACCAGTCCCAGTGGAGACCCCCTCCGGAAGTGATCCGGGAACCCCCAAAACCGGAGGTTGCCCTCCACTGAGGGGGGGATGGTCACCAGCTGCCGCCTGTGCCTCTTGGGATCCAAGCGCAGGCTGGAGAACCACCTCTGCAGGCGGCGCAAGTAGTAGTAACAATACCCCTTTCGTCACATTAGTATGCATAACAAGTGACAGGTGGACACACCCCCAATTATGCAAATGAGCTAAGTCCCGCCTCCCATTGGTCGAGATCCTTTGATCTGAGCTAAGTCCCGCCTCCCATTGTTCGAGACCCTTTGATGTGAGGGGGTGAGGTGTTATAACGGGTAGGTGTGAAAAGCCCCCCTGTGGAGTGTCTTTGTTGTCTAAGCCTTTGATGTGTTGATTTAAGGCAGTCTCTTTGAAGTTATGTTGTCTGGCCCCTGTCCCCCCCCAATTATGCAAATGAGCTAAGGCCCCTGTCCCCTCACCCCTTTGTTGACTAAGAAAAATAGAAAATAGAAATATGCTCAAAACTAAATAAAAGACAGTAATTTCCACTTACCAAGTCACCTTTCAAAAAAAGAAAAAATGGCCAAGAGACGCCTGTGACAACTTACCGCCATCTGTCCGGAGCGCCAGTCAAGAAACTAATGCCGCAGCTGTGCGGGGTTCAGACGTCTACAGCCGAGGATCTGTGCACAAACTTATCTCGTGCCCTCGTGTCATGGGCGTGCGTTCATGTGTGCTGGAGGAGGGGCTCTGTGAGGAAGTGGCAGATTTTCCCCCCGGTTGTGTACTTTCAAATACGTAAAGAGGGAAATAATAAAACAATTTTAAAAACACTATCTTTGTCTTTTTTTAATAATTACTTTACACAACTATAAGGAAACCTTATATGAGGGTGTAATATTAGATTTTGCTGTATGCATCAAAAAAAAGGTTTTGACTGTTGAAAAAGACTCTCACTTTTACAGAGGGCTCCTCATGTTTCTTTTTTAAGTTTTTGTGAAACTGTTAACTACAAGGAAGTATCTGTTTTGCAAAGAGGGTATTCATATTCATTTAAAAAGATCTTATTTATGTTTTCAATAGTGATACCTAAGGATATTCTCTTTAGTTGTATGGATTGTGAACTAATGTGTAATTACTTTATTAACTATAAGAAAGTCTCTCTGAAGAGGAAAATAATAATTTAAAATATCCTATTGCCCCATGATCTTTGTCTTTTTTATAATTACTTTACTTAATTATATACTTTACTTTACTTTACTGCGTGCTAATAGAACCGTCCTTCGGGCAGCAGAGCGGAAATGGTGGAAATCCAAACACCGTGACGACCTCCTAACCTATCAGGCTCTCCTCTCCTCTTTCTCTGCCTCGATCTCTCAGGCAAAGAGCACTTTCTTTCAAGATAAGATCCAATCTTCCTATTCCAATCCCAAAAAACTATTTTCCATCTTCTCCACCCTCTTGGACCCTCCCAAAGCCCCTCCCCCCTCCTCACTTCTGTCAAGCGACTTTGTTAACCACTTTGAAAAAAAGGCTGATGATATTCGCTCTTCTTTTTCTGACTCACCTTTACTGACCGCTGGGTCACCAGACCCTCCTTTCACCCACACACTAACCTCCTTTTCCCCTCTCTCTCCAAGTGAGGTTCTTACCCTCATTACCTCTGCCCGCCCCTACCACCTGTCCTCTGGACCCTATCCCTTCAAGCCTCCTTCAGACTATCGCTCCTGATATTCTACCGTTTCTCACCCATTTCATCAACACTTCTCTAACTTCTGGTCACTTTCCAGACAGTCTCAAGGAGGCAAGAGTAAACCCTCTCCTTAAAAAACCCACTCTCAACCCGTCTGATGTTATAAACTACAGGCCTGTGTCTCTCCTCCCGTTCCTGTCTAAAACACTTGAACGCGCTGTCTTTAAAAAACTCTCCTGTTATTTCCATCAGAACAACCTTCTGGATCCGCACCAGTCTGGTTTCAAGGCAGGTCACTCCACAGAAACGGCCCTCCTTGCTGTCACTGAGGAACTGCACACTGCTAAAGCAGCATCCCTCTCCTCTGTCATCATCATGTTGGACCTATCAGCTGCATTCGACACGGTGAACCATCAGATCCTCCTTCGCACTCTCCAAGAACTTGGAGTTTCAGGCTCTGCACTTTCCCTCCTCGCCTCATACCTCAAAGACCGTACCTACAGGTTAACTTGGAGAGGGTCCGAGTCCGACCCTTGTCAATTAACTACAGGGGTCCCTCAGGGCTCTGTTCTTGGTCCCCTCCTTTTCTCCCTGTACACAAACTCGCTCGGATCGGTCATTAGCCCGCATGGTTTTTCATACCACTGCTATGCTGACGACACCCAATTAATTCTGTCCTTTCCCCGCTCAGAAACTCAGGTCGTCGCACGCATCTCTGCTTGTCTAGCTGACATCTCTCAGTGGATGTCTGCTCATCACCTCAAGCTCAACCTTGACAAGACTGAACTGCTTTTCCTTCCGGGAAAAGATTGTCCCACTCTTGACCTGACAATCAACATCGGCACCTCTGTTGTTTCCCCGACTCAGACTGCAAGGAATCTGGGTGTGACCCTAGATAACAACCTGTCCTTCACTGCAAACATCGCTGCTACAACCCGTTGCTGCAGATATACGCTGTACAACATCAGGAGGATACGTCCCCAGCTGACCCAGAAAGCCACCCAGGTTCTGGTCCAGGCTCTCGTCACCTCACGCCTAGACTATTGCAACTCCCTCCTGGCTGGTCTACCTGCATGTGCCATCCGACCTCTGCAGCTCATCCAGAATGCAGCGGCTCGTCTGGTCTTCAACCTTCCAAAATTTTCCCACACCACTCCGCTCCTCCTCTCCCTTCACTGGCTCCCGGTAACTGCTAGAATCCACTTCAAGACACTAGTACTTGCATACCATGCCGCGAATGGATCTGGCCCTTTCTACATCCAGGACATCGTTAAACTGTACACCCCAGCGCGTGCACTCCGCTCTGCATCAGCCAAACGACTCGCTGCAACCTCGCTGCGAGGTGGACCCAAGTTCCCATCAGCAAAAACACGTGGGTTTGCTATCCTGGCTCCAAGATGGTGGAATGAGCTCCCCATTGACATCAGGACGGCAGCACATCTTCCGGCGCAGACTGAAAACTCATCTCTTTCGACTCCACTTCGAGCGATAGAATTACTAACAAAGCACTTATATACTAACATAGGACTGGCTTATCTATAGCCAGCTGAGTAGCACTTGAAATGTTTGGCTCTATGATACCTGATGTACTTTATGATTCTGTTTTCTTCTGGGCTGAGTCTTCCTGGTCGTATGTACTTATTGTAAGTCGCTTTGGACAAAAGCGTCAGCTAAATGCAATGTAATGTAATGTAATGTAAATCTAACATGTCTGAACCTTTTACAGCTGTACCCTTTTCTACAAATTCCCCCGCCGGTGTCCATCCAGTTGTACTCGTGATTAATTTACTCATAATGTACTCTGCATTCTTACGGTAACGCATAGGGAGGTTTTGAAGTACCTCGTTCTTTATTTCATCAATGGACATGCCATCCTTTTCTTCTCCTTTTACCATCCCCGTGTCTTCAGGTAGAGTTAAAGTAATATGTCGCTCCTCCCCGTCTTGTTTGAGTAAGGTGAGATATCTCTGTAGCAAGGTGTTGTATTTTCTTATTTTTTCATAAGGGGGTAATCCTGTTTCGTTTAGCACTGCTCTCATTTTTTCATCCAGAACATCTTCGGCAGTGCGTCTCATTGTTTCCTTACTATGGGGGTTAGTTACACCCGTCTGATTGAGCTGATTAAACTGGTGAGGTGATAACAAAAACATCTTTTGACTCATGATCGAGTGAGCCCTCCTAAAAGTTGTCCTAAAATGGGGATCACCGCATCTAGCAGAGGCAGAAGAAAACCTCCACATTGCTTTCTTAAGGCTGTGAATTTAGTTTTTAAGTTGGTCTTTTTATTGGCCAAGAGTTTGAAAATGTTCTTTTGTTTCTTGAGTTTCTTATACTGAGCGCCTGATAGTGGAATGTTACCCTTTAGAACAGGGATCACCAACTACATTTGTCCGAGGGCCAAAATGTATCCAATAGACACTATCGCGGGCCAGCGGGGGGGGGGGGGGGACTCTTCACGCTAACGAAGGATCACTTCTAGGCAGGGTTGGGAGGGTTACTTTGTAAATGTAATCAGTTACTGATTACTGAATACATGCTCTGAAAGTAATCAGAATACAGTTACAGTTACGTGTCTTAAAAAAGTAA
Organism: Harpagifer antarcticus; assembly: GCA_902827135.1. Lineage (NCBI taxonomy): Eukaryota > Metazoa > Chordata > Actinopteri > Perciformes > Harpagiferidae > Harpagifer > Harpagifer antarcticus. The sequence goes on along the minus strand of CADEHL010001110.1, from coordinate 190,728 downwards.
CGTGTTCAGGTTACTTGTAGAATACTTTTGGAATACTTTCTTTTTCCATAACAGATGGGTATGTTTTGTTAAACAGGAGACACTTGTTTTACTGTTTTAATGGCTTATCAAGAACTCAAACACAACATCTTGGTGTCATTCTGGACAGCTCCCTCTCATCTGCACCCCACATAACAAACATCACCCGGACTGCATTCTCCTGCTGTAAACCTTTCCTTAGAATATGTTATGAATTGTAAGGTGTCCTTGGGTGCTTTGAAAGCCGCCCCTAAATAGAATGAATTATCATTATTAATTATCATTATTTATTATTATTATTATTATCTGAAACGATGTAATAACTTTTAAAACTTGTTCCAGTCACTTGCCCCATGCATTCAGCAGCAGCAGGCCATTCACTTTGATTTTATCCCGTTATAAATGTCATAATTTCGACAATAAAGAAATGCTACATCAACGTTATCTTGCACATTTTATCTAACCATCTCCGTTTCTAACTTTCAATATATTTTAAAAGAGATCTCTCTCTCTCATCTGCGTGCGGGGGCGGGGCCTCACAGACACGCTGCATCTCTCTCTCGCTCACAGACACGCTGCAGCGCTGTGCAGTGTGCACACAGTTCTGCCGGTAAAGAATATTCCATTTTGTGAGGAAACTTTTCCACCAATAATTCCAATAAGTATTCCAAAATGTATTCACTTCAGGTTTACGAAAGTAACTGTAATCAGATTACTCGTTTTTCAAATGTAACGCCAGCTGAATACAGTTAGCCTACTTGATTTTTGTATTCTGATTACGTAACGCCGTTACATATATTCCGTTACAACCCAACCCTGCTTCTAGGCTACTGTCCCGCAGCTCCTGCCTCTCTGTTGGACTCTGTCGCAGCAGGGCTGCTGCTGTGGTGCGGAGTACACAAAGCAGACTCTTCACAACGAAGAATCACTTCTTCTTCTTCAAGGAAGGGAAGGTTTCGCAGTACGCAGTCTACAGTCCCGCAGCTGCTGCCTCTCTGTTGGACTCCGGTACTGCACCTTACTCACGAGACGTTGTAAAAATAAAAATGGGTGGGGGGCGAACGCAGTAACCACTCCGCCAACGCCACAGTCACCCCGTCGTGCGGGCCGGATGAGAATGTCTGGCGGGCCGGATGTGGCCCGCGGGCTGCCAGTTGGTGGTCACTGCTTTAGAAGATTTAGAGACAGCTCACAGAGTGATTGAAGAAAATCCGTGGAGCAGTTCTTGAGAATATCCTTACGCTTCGACGGCTTGGCGTTACACAAGGCCTTCAGCAGAGGCATGTTTCTTTTTAAACGGGCCCACATACTGATTCAAGTTTTCGTTTTTGGTGCATAAACAACTGGCCACTGATTAGGTAGTGCTCCCGATCTAAGTCTGTAGATGTCTGGACAGCTAGGGGTCATGTCTACGATTAAATAACCGTGAGGATCCGTGGTTGCGTCCTCAAAACTTTGTAGGAAAAATGATTTATTACCAGGGTGTATTTGTTGAGCAAGTATGTTCATTTGTAATCTGTCTCTGGGGTTTTTAAACAAGACCATGTAATTAGTATTCAAACTAATGGTACGACTGTTTTTACCCTGATGAAAAACATTTTGGGTAAGCATCATAACACTCATATTTCTATGATGACGGTATTGGGTGAAAAGTCTGACTACTTCAGGATGCTCCGAGGCCTGAAATATAACATCGTCCAATATAATCAAATTACTTTGATCAGGAGGAAATAGAGATTCATCTTCAAATGATTCAGGCAAATCTTTGATGAACTTTATATTTTTATTCTTTTCCTGCAGTTCAGCATACATGGGCTGGAAACAAGTATACATCCACACAATATTTTGAGGTTGTACATCCATTAGATGAATACAATTTTGCAATACATTCTTGACAAAAAAAGTTTTTCCACACCCACTGGGGCCAACTACTAAACAAGAAAAAGGAACACGTAGTCTGGGCTCAAAATCAATTTGACGGGGTGAAAACATTTAGTCTCTTCTTCTTATTTCTCAATACCCAAAAGGCAAAGTATTTCCTCCGTCTAGCAGACGTCTCTTATCAAACACAACTCGGAACTTTTTGGTGAATGACACATTTCTCAAAACAAAACCCTCTTTATTCCGTACAATGTTATGTTGCGGGCCTCAATTACCCTCCCCCTCTCTGAGTTTTGAACGTAGCCTTCCACCAGATCTGCCAGACTGTCAAAGTTCACTCGTTCACAACATTCGTGCGTTTGCGTAATGCCTTTCACGCGCATAATCACCTTTTTTTGATTTTTGGTCTGGTAAGCATAACTTTTAGGGCCTGCTGAGACAAACTCTTCAATCGTGTCGCCCCCCAGCTCATCTGTAAGATCCCCCAGATAAACCCCCATGGGCAGTGGAGTCTCACCCTGTCTCGTCACATAGATGATACTATCTGTGTCGTAGTAGAAGACTCTGTGCTGTAATTTCTCCAATTCACTGTACAGTTTCAACCTGGCATACGCCGTGGTAAATGCAGCAATGAATATGTTATCTACCTTTTTGGGAGGAGAGAAGCATTTTTCACCGTAACACCACTGAACAAGAGCCGTTCTGTCGTTGAGGAATGAGGAATACTTAACCTTATGTTTAGCTGAAAACAAGGGGTTAAGAAATTCTTCTGTTTTGGTCACAATCTTAGTCTGAGTCAGATTGTTTCTCTGGGCAAATTTACCCCAGAAACTGTTGAGACATAGTTTTGCCACTTGTCTTTTGGCCGGATTTGATTTGATTTTATCTGCATCCAGCAAGATACCCTACTTAGCATGATAGTCTGCCACATACTTTTGTCTGCTCTCATCATCTGTGGCCTCTGAAGGATAACCTGATGCTTCTTGTTTACCCTTCAAAAATGTGTGTATATAGTCTACAAAAATGCTGTCACTTTTCTTCTCAAAATGCCACACCTCTGTGATCTGAGTCATCTTGTACCCCATGTCCAGGGCTTTGGTGAATTCTGTGGTCACCCAAACTCCTGTTAATGCTCTTTCCTCTTTGCTATGCATGCAGGGCCCCTGTTGGTTGTTAAGCTCAGCGCATGTACGGCATAGGGTGAACACTAGCTTACCCGCTGCAGTTCGGTAGGGCAGGACAGGAAAGTAAAGACCCCGGGGAGGGTCTACTGTGGCTCTGATTAACCCAAAATAACTGTGAGGGTCTTTAAAATCTCTGAATATGATCTGGGGGTGTCCAAGTGGATATAGGCCTGTACAGTTTACAAAAGGGTAGAGTGAGGTGAAATCACAATAATGAACCAGTTCATCTGCCGCTGTCGTGTGCCTCAACTTTACTGCACATGTCCTTCCCCCGTATAGAGCATCGCGGGGGGTCAATAGTTCTGGCGCTTTGTATTCCCTGAGGGAAGCCTGCAAATCTTGATTGGATTTCTTCATCTCAACCCATGTATGCTCACACATAACGATCACTTTGGCCTCGTGAACAGACTGTAGCTCATGCAGCTTTTCCTCACTAGCAGCATGGAGCTGCTCAAATGTGTCACCTGTCAAGGGGGTTTTCTCATGGCCCTTGTAGCAAGATGGGCACCCGTGATAGAAGCAACCAAGAAATTCCCAAACAATCTTGGCCCCGGCTACTTCAGCAAAACCATCCACGACAAAACGTCCCACTCGTTTTTCTCCTTCATTCAACGCATGTTGAATGAATACACCTTCAGTTTGGGCTATCCATTGAACACCAGTGTCTGAGTACGTCTTGTTTTCACGGCGGTAGTCGTCGGGTGGGGGTATTGCCAGGGTTTTTGGCTGTAGAAAGTTTGTGGTAAAAACTTTCATACACGCAGAAGCTATGGTCGCACGACTTAAAGGAACAACTCCTGCCTCTCCGAGAAACCCTTTTCGAAATAAAGTGGCCCCCTGAGCAAGAATGTCCACATCGTTTTTACAGTAAAACAATGCCTGCTTTCGAAAATGAAAAGTACCCGTGCGTACCGTCTCATACCAGGTGAAAAAGTCACTCTTTTCATCAGTTGTCATGCATTCAATCCCATAACAGGGAGGGTAAGGTCCGATATAACTCAGATTGGCCTTAGAGCTGAAACTGTGAGGGAAGTACCCCTTGATTTTATCTTCAAATCCCAAAGCTTTTGGCATTGCTGCTAGACGCATAGAGAGATAAGACAGTGAGTCTATGTACTTTTGGCCGAAATCCCGGTCAGTAAAAGAGACCACTTTACTTCCCTGCATTATCAAAGAGGGTTTTAGCCCTTGATCGATCATTGCGTGGATAATGAGATAGCTGTCAAAACCCTTAGCATTGTGAGCGATGAAGGTTGCATTTTTAAATTTTGGGCGCCTAAAGTGTGCCAGAAACTGCAGTGCACAGTCGGTACCCTCAGCGACCCAAATTTCACCCGCAAGGGTTTTTGTGCACACCAGGAAGGGGACATGTACACCGTCTGCCCCCGCCATTGTTTCAAAATCATAAAACACAATGTTGTCATTGTGTTCTGTCTCTTTGGGCAACACTCCGATGTAACACAGATGTTTTTCACCATCGGCTGTAGAAGCAGATGGTAATTTTTCCCTGCATGTCTTACATTTTTTCACCGCGCACTTGTGTGTTTTATCTGCACTACTCTTGGGTGTGTAGTAGGAAAGTTGACAACACACTTTTTGTGTAAATCGCAGTTACTGGCAATGTCTGATGATCTCTGTGTCTGCTCTTTATGTCGAAAGTGACAGCCGACTGTACGGCACGTTTTGTTGCAGTCTTTACAAAAGATGGGTTTAAACTCTTCCAGAGTACATGAGGGATCAAGGCAGACATAACAATGACCAGTACAGGAATGAATCCATTGAGAGCTGTAGCCTGTGTAACAATGTTCACAGACATATGGAGAGCCTAAAAACCCCTTCAAGTTGTTAATCCCATAGTAATGGTTTTGGAAGAGAAACAAAAACACAGTTTTGTCTCGTTTGGGTCCGTCTGTCTGAAATTTACAGTGAGTACGATCTTCATCGCTTCTGTAAAACACCACAATCTTGCATTTTAAACTCTCTTCGAATTTATCAATGTCGTTGAATGTCACAGCTGTCTGATCTGTCAAACCCACCCCCCTCTGAATCTCTTTACCACGTTCAAAACCTTCATTATCAGTGAGGTTGTCATGCAACAACAGTGCTAAATTAATAGCAAAACACAGCTGGTTGGACGGGTTCTGTACAACGTAAAGAAAACGCCTCTTCTTTTTAACAATCTCATTGTCCAACATTTTACTAGCCAATCTTTTAGCACCGCCACGGGCATTGAACAGCGCGTCCTCAAAATCATTCAGATTATCACCATTGGCATTTAAAATGGCTGAGACATTAGTCTGCAGCTGCTCGCCCTGAAGCTCGATCTGCACAATATCTTCCCTCTCTGCCCGTGAAAAAGCATCCCTTAGCATATCATGTACATTGTTCATCAGAACCCCATAATAAGCTGTAAAGTCTGCCTCATCGTTAGGAGGAGTTAGGACTAGAGACTGACGCAGTTGTGTTATTGAATACGGGTCGAGACAAAACACAGGGTGAAGAATTCTGAATAGCTCCTCCACCATTCTGTAGCGAGGGGCCTGGTGATTCTGAAGCACTCGGGGTGTCATTTTGGTCAGAGCTCCCGCCATTGCGCACGGAGGAAACTGGTGATTCCGAGTCACTCGGGGTGTTCCTAGCATATCCACCATTCTGCATGGTGGAAACTGGTGATTCGACATTGGTTGAAGTTATGCTATTTGCTCCATTCAGATGGAGTACTCCGTCTGCGAGCTGATTTAAAAGCCCGAGACCGGGGTAAGTGTCAGAGATATGAATACCCTCTTTGCAAAACAGATACTTCCTTGTAGTTAACAGTTTCACAAAAACTTGAGGAACCCTCTGTAAAAGTGAGAGTCTTTGTCAACAGTCAAAACCTTTTTTTTTATGCATACAGCAAAATCTAATATTACACCCTCATATAACTTCATAGGGGGTTTCCTTATAGTTGTGTAAAGTAATTATTCAAAAAAGACAAAGATAGTGTTTTTAAAATTGTTTTATTATTTCCCTCTTTACGTATTTGAAAGTACACAACCGGGGGGGAAATCTGCCACTTCCTCACAGAGCCCCTCCTCCAGCACACATGAACGCACGCCCATGACACGAGGGCACGAGATAAGTTTGTGCACAGATCCTCGGCTGTAGACGTCTGAACCCCGCACAGCTGCGGCATTAGTTTCTTGACTGGCGCTCCAGACAGATGGCGGTAAGTTGTCACAGGCGTCTCTTGGCCATTTTTTCTTTTTTTGAAAGGTGACTTGGTAAGTGGAAATTACTGTCTTTTATTTAGTTTTGAGCATATTTCTATTTTCATCTAATTCCACCCCCCACAATCTGCCAGCCTCATAGCCAGGGGAAGGGGGTGGAGAAAGGGGGGAGAGGACTGGGCTGGGAGGGGGCGGGGGGCTAGACCGTCTCACGCATAACTTCAAAGAGACACCTAGATTAACATCAAAGGCTTATAACACACCACATCAAAGGGCAAAACATCAAAGGCTAATTAGATTAGATAACCCTGAGGGGACAGGGGCCAGACAACATAACTTCAAAGAGACTGCCTTAAATCAACACATCAAAGGCTTAGACAACAAAGGCACTCCACAGGGGGGCTTTTCACACCTACCCGTTATAACACCTCACCCCCTCACATCAAAGGGTCTCGAACAATGGGAGGCGGGACTTAACTCAGATCAAAGGATCTCGACCAATGAGAGGTGGGACTTATCTAATTTGCATAATTTGGGGCGTGTCCACATGTAACTTTTTATGCATACTAATGTGACGAAAGGGGTATTGTTTTACTACTACTGGCGCATATGTAGTAACCCTAACGGGACCACCATGTGAGCAGCCGCCATGAGACCCAGTGTCTGCATGACAGTAAAAGCTGTCACTGTTGCCCCCTGTCGCAGCCTGCGCACCCCCTGAAGAAGGGATGCACGTCTGCTCTCTGACAGGGTGGCGCGCGACGCGCCTGCATCGAGCACCACACCCAAATACAACGCCCGTTGGTGAGGTATGGGGGTGCTCTTTTTCCAATTGATCGCAAAGCCCAATTTGGTCAGGTATGTGATCAATTGTGCTGTGCAAAACATTGCTTGTTCCCGTGACCCAGCCATGTCGTCTATGTAAAAGAAAACTCTCATGCCGTGTGCGTGCAGCGGTTGAAGCGCTGTGGCCACACATTTGCTGAATGTGCGTGGGGATAGAGAATAGCCGAACGGCAGCCTGTTGTACTCGTAGGCTATTCCCTGGAAGGCAAAACGCAGATACTTTCTGTGCTCTGGAGCAATTTCTACATGAAAGTGCGCGTCTTTCAGGTCGATGGTGGTGAACCAATCTCCTGGCTGCACAAGCCCCAGTAACTGTTTCACAGTTAACATGCAGAATTTCCTGCGGGAAATGTGGCGATTCAGGCCGCGGAGATCTATGCGCTGAGGATGCACCACAGACACAGCCTTTTTCTGCACCAGAGCCTGAATCTCTGCTGAGAGGAAACCCATCTCCTCCTGAGAGAATAGATTCACCTCTCGCATGCCCATAAACGGGGGTGGGACGCTGCAAAACTGGAGTGAATAGCCCCGTCTCAGCGTCCTGTCCATCCACTTTGATAGTACACAGCTGAGCTTCCATTCCCCACAACACTGTGTTAAAGGGCATGCCCTCAGCTGTGGGGCCGCAGCTATAAAGCTGTGGTACTCTCTGGCGACCCGTCCCGCCGCAAAACTCCCCGTGAAGGGAAGATTCGCCCATGTCGGGTCGACACAGAAAGGGCCGATTATTTACTGAGGACCCTGAACGCACCGCCGCACGCTCATGTGTGAGCGCGCGCTCCCTCATAATGCCGTTCTCACCTTTACGGTGGACATCATTAATCGGAGTCCTTATAGGAGTAGTGCGTTCTACTAAGGCCCCTGAACGCACCGCCACGCGCTCTTCTGTGAGTGCGGGCGCTGCCATAATTGCATTAATTGGAGTCTTAGCCAATTAGCATTAACAGCAATACGCCGGCCATAATGCCTCTGTACAGGTATAGCACTACGATAGCTTTGCTTGCGTTTTATCACTCTCATCTGCGCACTCCCACTAGCCTCCTCTCTTACAGGAGCTACGGCTGGGGCGGCAAGTGGGGAATTTGTACAGACATCATGTGTAAGTGTAGCATTGTGGAAACAAAGGACACTTAGACTTGGATACAGATCAACCTTTTCTTTATTTTTAAAAGTTTTCATGGGAATCTGTGCATCAAATAGGGAGGAGGCGGGATTCACCCTTGCGTCCCGGGCGAAGAGTTTTTCTCCCCCCGCCGAGACGCTACCTCCCCCTGCCAGTCAGCTCCGGGCAGACGGCGCACCCCACCCGGCCGCTCTCTGCTGCTGAGGAGCATGCCGAGGTCGGGCAGCCCGTCCCCGTGGCTGCCGATATGTCGGTACCACGGGATGGGCCGTAGGGGTGGAGGGTGCCGCAGCCACGGGACCCCCGTGCCGGCGCCTCTCCCTCCGCTTCATTGTCGTGCTAGGCTCCCTCGCCTGCATGGAAATTAGTGGAGGAGCGCGTAGCGGGGCCGGAGGAGGGGCCAGCGGTAGCATCCGGGTAAGCTGGACCCTTTCCTCCTCCAGGCGGCTGAAGCGCTGGGTGATCGAGGAGATCGACCCAAAGAGCCCCACCGTGGACACGGGGGCTCCAAGGAGATCTTCTCGGTCTTTCTTAGATAGGGCAGTGAGTCCCAACCACACGTGACGAGATGCCACTGTGGCCAAGGAAATCACCCGCTCTGCAGCAGCGGCCACGCCATGAATCAGATTGTTCATCTGACCTATAGCGCGGTCCGAATAATCGCTCCCGTCTTGCGACAGGAGGGCGGGGGCGACTGCCTGAGGGGTGATCAGGGAGACGCCCAACACGCCGAGATTATTTGCTGCAGCCGCCATCTGCGTACCGAGCTTGAACATCTTGTCCAGATATTCCAGTGTGTCTCGGTCCCGGGGCAGCGGGGGCAGGGGTCGCTTACCTTCCGCCCAACCAGAAAGTAGATGGGCCGCCAGGCTCTCATCAAGGGGGGGCACACCCGAACACGCTGTGTCCAAGCGGCCCTCCACCTTGATGATGCCTGCCATAGCGGCTACTGGGGCCTTCGTTTTAAATGGCTGCTGCCATGTCGCCTCCACACACCGCCATATATCAGGCAGCTGGGGCGAAACGAAGGTCGGCTGCACTGGATGCACCGGATCTCAAGCGGCTTACAGGCCTCGGTGGCAGCGGTGGGGGGAGCGGTAGGCCTACACGCTCCGCCGCCAGGGTCATCACCGCTGGGAAATCCATCCACGCAGACCTGAGAATCGGACCTCCAGACACTGAGGCGTCCCCGTCCTCCTCCTCCGGAATCGGGGTTGTCTGGCCCCACGGAAGGGAGAACCGTAACGGCACTTCCTCCTATCCTGAATCGCCCATCTCGACGACGTCGAGCTCCGAATCCTCCACCTCCTCCTGCGGGGCCTCCGCCGACAGGAAATGCTGCCCACGATGCTCACGCGTGAGCCGAGGAAGCATCTGGCAGGCTGAGCATGCCGGCGTCGGGCCCATACCGCTCACGGCGTGGTCAGGCCCCATACACAAAAAGCAGAAGGGGTGTGGATCCGCCCCCACGATCAGGTTCGGACATTTCGGGCAGGTCCTGTGGTCAAGAACTGACTCCATTACTCTCTATTTTTCGTCTTTTTCAAGCTCCGTGAAAACACTTCCACGTCTATAGAAGTCTCAGTGGGAGAATGCTCGCAGGGTAAGGTAGTACCCATAGAGTCCAGTAGAGGGCGGAGCCTGTGAGAGATATAACCACTTACTCCGCCCAAACTCCAGTGCACGCTCACCACCAATACACAAAAAATAACACATTATAAATAAAAACACATACCGGTACACCTTAAATTTGGCTCCTATACGGTATAACATTAATGAAATATTTCTCCAAATACCTCCTGGTCAGAGACGACTTGACTTTAGTAAAGAATTTCAACAAATTGGAGATAATTGACATAATTTGTGTCAATATCTTTTTTACGGATTCATAGAAGATTAAGACAACAAACATCTGATATAAAGAATAAACTCCCAGCTATACTCAATACAAAATGCTGTCTTTGGTAAACACACAGGAGGAGGATTGGTCTGATTGTTTTGTATTGAGGCTTTATGCTAAGTGAGAGAATTATATCAATTTGACTAAAACCTTATAGTGATCTGCTACAAAAATATTAAAATGCATAACAATTTGAATGGTACCTGTCAGACCTCTACTTAGGCTGATGCTGCTTTTACATGCTCCTTGGACAGTCCAATTTCCTGATTTTGAAAATGTCTTTGGACTTTGCTGTGTTTGGGAGTCTTGTAATGTTGAGAGTTTTTTTTATCATTTTGCTCAGAACGTTATACAACACGTCGATTTCTGCTTTTCGAAATTGTTGTCTCTTCCCAATGTGAATACTTCCAATCGGGGACATTTGACACCACATGAATGCAACACAAATTCCCTATCTTACCATTTTAACAACATATTGACTCATAACATAATTACTGTGTATGCCCCGTGTTTTGAAAAGGCTCCAAAATGTCATGACTCCATTTTCCTTTGCTACACCCTTTCACGTAGTTTCATGAAAATACTGCCTGTAGTTTTCCATTAACCTGCTGACAGTTTGCTTTCACTGAAAACACTGAAACATTGACTTTATTTAAAAGTATTATGTCAACGAATTTCACAAAACTATATTAGGTTAGTTAAAAGCAATACTATTAAGTTGAGTCTTTTATTTAAACTTAATATTATTGCATTCACCTAACCTAATACATTTATGTGAAATCTGTTGACATAATAATAAAGGTCAACGTTTCAGTTTTTCCAGTGTTGTTAGTCCACATTGTGTTCTCACTTGATCCCGCTTGATGTTTTATTTTTCTCTGATCATATCACTGGAATGGCAAACTGACCTTGTGTTTGGCTCACTGCTTGCACATAAAAGGCTCTTTCAAGTTGTCGCTTATCTCTGGTAGCCTTCCATAAGTGGTTGTCATGATTTGTTGACATTCAATAAAATATTTAAACAATTGACTGACTTCACAACAGCTGCAGTCAGTGTGGAGCGCTGTGCACTGACACGCTCCCTCTCTGTTCCAGGAAGGCCTCACAGCGCTGCACCTGGCCTCTGACGGAGCTCACTGTGAGTGTGTCCGGCTGCTGCTGGAGGCCGGCTGCGAGGCCAACGCTCTGACTAATGTACGCTCTGTCCACTCAATGGCATATATCATTTGCAATAAACACATCATATTGTGACTTTTTAAAATCTTTCCACAGTCTAAAACTATCTTCCTTTTCCTGCCTGCAGAAGAACATGACTGCCCTTCATTACGCGGCTCAGCATGGCTCTGACAGAGAAGCCAGTCTGCTGCTGGAGGCAGGGACCCACAGAGACGCTGTGGACAGTGTAAGGATACAACACATTTATTAGATTGTATGATGGAGTAGATGTAGATTTTCTATCCTACTCTGCTTTATCTGAGTTCTGTTCTTATAATTATATGTATTTTATGTCTCTTTTATTTTGCATTTATTTTATCTTTGTACATTTTTTCTTTTATTGAATTATTTCGAAAATTCTTATTTTCTCTTGAATTGACTTTTTCTTATGTCATGAAATGAACCCTATGTATTTGATGTCATCATTTCTAGAATCAGAAACAGGTTTATTGCCAAGTACGTTTACACATGCAAACAATTAAACACATGTAACACAAATTGTAAGAAAAGGACCAAGGAATAGGACAACTAAAAAATATTTTTAAAAATATTATAAATATTTACACACATTTTAAATGGACAAAAAAACCTATCGTATAATGTGAAAAATAAAATAAACTCCTTTATGTGCAGTATTGGGATGTAAAGTAGAGTGCTGTGCAGATTGTAAAAGAGCTGTTTTTACACATTTACAAGATGAGTTCATAGGATGTGTGCATTAATGTAACATGTGAGTGTACAATAATATAATATATAAATGCTGTCATATAAATGGCAACGAGCATTGATATACAGAAGGTGAAGAGCCGAGGCGACCATTTTTCTGAGCCGTCAATAAACGTGACTAAATCACATTTTCTAATCTTTACGTACTTTGTAAAGCTTTACAAATGCTTGGATGAAAAGTAGTAGTGTCATATATCTTCTATATACATGTTAGAGTGATATTACATATATATTACATACACACAAGCACTCACATGTCTGTCTGTATGACTGTGCCATGTGACGTGCTTCTCTGTTCAGTGGGGGGGAGAACATGCAGCAACCACTAGTTAGCATCACCAGCAGGATTATTACCCCCAGTGGCCGTATCACCATCACACTGTGGCAGAGAGCATTGCATTCTGCTACCCCCCCCCCCCCCCCCCCTTTATAAACATCCCTCCCCCTCAGATTCCACTGGGGGACACTAGATGGATGAACATAAAGCTACACATACAAACTGCACCACTAAGATCGCCTCATTTGCTACAACATCTAACCCTATCATTAAAAAATGATAATGGCAATGCTTTATTCACAAGTGTACTCTTTTAGATATTTAAAATTATTAAATAAAAATGATTTGGCTAAAAGGATATTCCAGATATTCAAGGTATTCTTATTCTGTTCAGCCTGTGTATTGTTGACTTTAGAAACGCAAAACAGTTCTAGAGTGAGATGGAGAATTTGAGTCGATAATATCAAAAGACAAAATATATGTTTTGCTTCTAAGGTTCCCACATGTCTAAAGAATAATTACAAAATAGGGAAACATTTATATTGGCAAGAGTACTTAAATAAAATCACCTATTCTGACACCAAAAACTTGGTTGCAGGCCATGGTGGGTCCTCTGAGTTGACATGTTTATTATCAGGATCTAACTGTGCATGCATATCCATTTAAAGGATCTTTCTTTGTGTTTGGAACAGCAACACAACACAGCTCTGCACCTCGCTGTGTTCCACCACCATGCAGAGGTTCTGCAGCTGCTCATAGGCGCTGACTGTGACCTGGACCTCGCTGACCGTGTGGGTACACACTGCTGACTCTGACCTGTGCATGTTAAAGGGAGGGTCTGAATATTATGAGGGAGGTTGTATGAAGTTAACAGATTTCATGGGAAGTGGAGCAGGGTGAACCCAAACGCTGGAGACAGGAAGTTAAACAGAAAATACCCAAAGTGTTGGGGATCCAGGCAGGTCAAGACGAACAGAACTTCCTATTACATGGCATACAAGGATCCGGACAAGACTCACAGAAAACCAGGATTTTAATAAAAGCTGAAACTAATGATTGCATAAAGTGCAGGTTTACAGGAGGTCAGGTGATCGCAGGGCGGATGGGGAACAGGTGAAACGAATAGGTCCAACACGGACAATCGAACAGCCGTTAAAACACAGGTGATAAAAACAGACATATTACTCATAGAATTTTTTTCCAAATAAAACAGGTAAAATAAAACAAATAGGATCTTCAGACTGATCCATAGTCAGTGTTTCAGCTACAGTAGATGGATATTGGCACGCCCTTGGTTTGGAGAAACACACAGGAGTTAGTGCATGGAAGCTAAGCTCTGTACTGCTGTACACGGGGGGGCAGCAACATGTATTTTAACACCTAATTAAAAATCAATATCATATAAGTGTACGCTTTATTTGCACAGCTTTACCTAGCTGTCAGGGTGTGCCAGCTACCATTCACTGTAGGCAATACACTGACTGTGGATAAGTACCTCAACAACAACCCCTTTTCCGTACATGTGTGAGATCCATGAGTGCACATTCACAAAGACATGGAGCTAGTTCTCAGAGCGACATGGAGGCTACAGTGCAGCACTCTCTGATATCTGTGGTGTGCTCCTCAGAGACAGCAGACCGCGCTGCACATCGCAGCAGAGCACGGCTGGCAGGACCTGGCTGAAATGATGCTCATCTCTGGAGTTGACCTCAATCTGACCGACAAGGTACCTCACAGCACAATCCTCCCCCCCCAGTCAGTGCTGTACTCCAGCACAATTGCTTTCCATGTCATCAAATCATAACTGTTTTTATATGAAAATAAGAATAGAACTGGTAAACCTTTGTTCTGTGGGTCATTTCTCTTTTGTATTATTACTTTGACTTGTAGATCATACTAACCTGTATACTGTATACATGTATAACTATAATGCTATCTATAATATTTCCAGCAGGGGAAGACCTGTCTGGAGGTGGCCGCCAGAGGAAACCACGTCATCCTGGTCGACATGATCATCAAAGCTGACCGCTTTTATAAATGGGAGAAGGTGAGTGTCCTCACACCATCTGGAATAACTTTATTAAATAACATGACGAAAAAACTGAAATCCAAATACTTTCTCTTCTAGAAACTGATATTGTTCGGTTTGTTAAATAACCTAACATGTGACACTGCTACTGTATAGGGCGTTGCTTTTTATGCATGATTGACAGGTCCTGCACAAATGTTTTACAGGAGATACATTTGACTTTGTTATTTGTATTTTTCTCCAGAATGAATACATGGAACTAAGTTAAAAAGTCACTAATGTGCAGAATGCTGAAGTCCACATAGGAAACTGAGCTTCTCCACGAGACTCTCATTCAGTGGAGCTCAAAGCTCCAGTTTTTCTAAACTTTGTATGAATATTCATATTGGCAGTGACATGAGATTTGTTACCATTCAAGAAGCATCATCCGGTTCTGAAAAGTAAAGGCCATAAACCAGCGTTCTCTCTCCACTGGTGGCAATAAGCTGTCTGATTGTATAGAAGTCTATGAGGAAATGACTCGACTTCTCACTTGATGTATTACCTTAGTAAAGATTGAATCATGTTTTTATTGTCTCAATCTGTAGTTTGAAGAATTCTTCTGTTTAGCTTGTTATAAAAAAGACAATAAAGCAGCTATGTTGCGACAGGTCTCTCCCACTGTGTTGTCGGCTTAGGATCATTATTTATACTTTTACCAGTGTTCTTTGGTTCATTTAAACATGTTGGTTGCATAAATATTTTGTATTTAGCGTTGTACAAAGCTACAATGTAATGTCTGGTTCCAAAAAACCTTTTAATTTGTATTCTGAAATACATCCAACATTGTCCTGCTGTAGGATACCTCTGTAGGCTTCTCTGATGTGTATGAAGGTTCAGGCCCCACCAAAGCAACCACAAATGTTGATGTTTTCATAGCCTTCATTTTATTTGCATCCTATAGCAGTAATCCGGCCATCTTGAAAAGACAGAGTGAGCTTTGCTGTTTTTAATGGTACAGTAAACCACATCTGTACACTTTGTCTGAAATCCTCAGGATCAGATGGGCAGGGAGCTGGACTCCTGGGTGGGGCGTCCCCTGAGCTTTAAGCAGGACCACCAGCAGGAGACTCAGCACCTCCGCTCGGTCCTGTGGAGCCTGGCCACCAAGCACCTGTGCCAGGGGGAGTGGAAGATCCTGGCCCAGCACTGGGACTTCAGCGAGGCTCATATACGGGCTGTAGAACAACAGTGGACAGGTGGACTGCTGAAAGAGATTAAAACACACGTTAGATAAACGGAATACACAACTCTTTTTGGGCCAGTTTAGCCTTTATTAGAGAGATACATTTGAGGAGGACATAGAGGGTATGAGAAGCGTACTCAAACTTGCATCTTGGGTTTAGTTTTCTTTTTTTCAATCGTGAAAATGTATTTGTAGCGGCAAAAATCATAAAGAAATAAAACATAAAAGTATAACTCAAAAATGAACTGCTAGGGCACCAGTAGACAAATCTTACGCAGGGAAAATGAGAAGTCCAGGCAAGAGCATCCTTTTGTGCATTTATTTCTGATGATCCAATATCATAAAGTACTCTATAGTTATAAATCTTGCCCAGTCTCTCCTCGTGGTTTCCCACCTCCACCTGTCTCCAATATATACATGTTACCAGGTGCCCAAAACCACCTTCAAAAGAAAAGCGTAGAGAATTACTTTAATTAACTCAATTAATTTCACTGAATAATAATACATTCGCTGTAAACCAAAAAAGCGAAAAAATAAATGTTTTAAATTACTATTAAATAATATACATTTAAATATTGCTCAGACAGTATTGATATGTGTTCTGATTCTGTATCGAACTTGTAGGTATGAAAAGCTTCAAAGAGCACGGCCACAGGATGCTGTTAGTCTGGCTCCACGGCGTGGTGATGGCGGGGGAGAACCCGGTCAAAGGTCTCTACGAGGGGCTGGTGGAGATCTCACGGACAGACCTCGCAGGTGAGATCCTCAAACTGCACTGTGGCTTCTATTATTGTGAAACTGCCCCTGCTTTACAGAGCTCTGCATCTCTCATCTCATCTTCTACCGCTTATTCGAGTCGTATTGTAAGGGAAACTTCTGCAGCAATGGAGAGTCAGGACAGAGACACAAGGAGAGTTGGAGCTTTGATGTCAAACACTGGTAGTTTATTACAAGCATCGGCCGGAAAATTCATATCACAATTCACAGCAGCAAAAGGTTCTGACTGCACGGTTCTGACCTATCTCTCTATAGACCTTTTAACTAGTTTACAGAGAGTCAACTCACATATTGGGGAAGGTATACGTGAACACCTGGAGACACTGAATCACTTATCTGACTCTAATGGCTCTGTGACCGAGAGTTGACCGGTCATAAAACTGGTAATGTCAACAATAGCTGAGACTTCCCATTCCTTAAGACAGATAACAGACTAACGCTGCGTCCACACTACAGCGTCGACAGCTTCAAAAACAGTTTCCAATGCGTCTGCCCATTCACTTTGAATGGGGTGACGTCACGTTGCCTCGCTTTTCACCGAACTGAATTGTGGGTAGCATAGCGGTCCGTCTCCGCCGGAGACGCCGGAGTAGCCAGCGCCAGCCAATCAAATCCCGTTTCTGAAAATCTGACAGCTCAAGCGCTAGCCAATCAAACCGCGTCTAAGCTGGGAGAGATATCCCACCGTTGATTTCTATATTTCAAAAAAAGATGGAGGAGAAACTATTTATCGCTGTAGCAAATCACCCGGTTTTGTATGACCAGACCCTCTTCACCTACCGGGATACAAACCAGAAGAACCAGTCATGGAGGGAGGTGGCAGAGACAGTGGGTGAAACTGGTAGGTTTTCGCCTGTTTGGGGAGTTTATATATATATATATATATATTAGGGCTGTCAAGTTAACGCGTTAATAACAAAAATTAACGCCACTAATTATTTTAACGCGATTAACGCATGTGTATTTTTTTCCCTCGGCCGCCCCGTAGTTTCAGAGCGCATCGAGTTTAAAATACCATCTACAAGCTGATGCTGACAGCCCCGCTCCTGCCGTCCGCTTGTGGCAGACCACACTTTCACGCTCACCGGCAGGCACCGACTGGCTACTGGGAGGAGGAGACCTTACGTGCATTGTTGTTAGCATCTGGTGCTAGCTAGCTGCGCTAACGGATATAAGGAGCTGTTTAAATGAAAACAGAGGAGCGACATTTCGCCGACAACTGCGCCGAGCACTTGACTTTATGCAGGAAGCCAGACAGTGAGACATTGTACAAAAAGTCAGCACGGATAGTGAGCGCAACATGATTGCAGCGTCCAGGCAGCTCCCGTTCGAGCATATGCCTTGAGTTGCACATAGCTCCGACGATCACACACAAACACACACACACACACACACACACACACACACACACACACACACACACACACACCCCATTTGTATTGTATTATTGTATGAGAGAGGTTCCAGGTTGAATTGAGGCGAATATTTATAATGTTCAGAGGTTGTTGTGTTTAATATTCATGAGGATATTTGTCATTGTTCAAATGATAATAAACATTTGTATAAAGCATAGTTGTCCACTCATATGTTGATAAGAGTATTAAAAACTTGAAAAATATTCTTCTAAGGTACATTTAGAACAGATAAAAAATGTGCGATTAATTTGCGATTAATCGCGATTAACTATGGACAATCATGCGATTAATCGCGATTAAATATTTTAATCGACTGACAGCCCTAATATATATATATATATATTGCTCGCATAAAATCCCCGGGGTTTTTTGCTTTGTATGTCGGGGGCGGGAGATTCATGTGATTGGTTGTTGGTCGCGTTGCTCGAATAAAATCCCCAAGCTTCAGACACGCCCAGCTCCAAGCTTTTTTTGAAGCTGTAGTGTGGACGCTCCGTTAGGGTTCGGTCATAAATGTCCACAGGCCGAAAGGTTAAATATCTTAGGAATAAGGAAGAATTATTATTTGACACTTAGGGAGAGAGAAGAAATATTCTCTAACACGTCTAACTTTCCTTTGCCTGGCCCCACCAATCAGCTCTGATTGGTGGGGCCAATCAGCTCCCCTTGGACAAGAATCCAAGGGGGGATTCTTGTATCCGCAATCTTTTTCTTTCGGTCATGAAAAGAGCCCTGCATGTTTTTCTATATGCTGCTTAGTCTGTGAGATGTGTGATGTGAGGTGTAGTCCATGCTGTCTCTCTAAAGTGAACCATCCAGTAAGCCAAAGACACACTTTTAATGACAGAACCCACATTTGCATAATGCAGTGGAGATATGTAAAATAATTTATTTATCAAAGAAAACTGAAACAAATATATTTGTATTAAAAGACATTAAGTAATGATCACATACATTTTATAACACATTGAACGTCATGAAAAGTTAAATAATAAAGTTTAATTAATAAGCCAACTAAAAAACCATTTCAAATTATATCACAGTTTACCAATCCATTTTTGCTTAAATGTATTATTAATATATATTTGTATTTATTTATTTAAGTGCATTTAATGACAGATGTATATATTAATCAAGTCATTTATATATTTGTATTTACTTAGCAGGTTCCATCCTCTATACACATGTTCCAAAATGTTAATACTATTTCAGATTTTTTTGTATTTGTTCAATTGACTGTATGATATAAAGACTAAAGATTCTTAGTAAAAAATAAGTAAAGTTGTTTTAACTTGTCCAATTCCTTGGGTGTGAAGGTGTATCATTTCTTATTGTTTTTCTAATATCCAGAGTCCATCCGGCAGAAGGCGAACGCAGAGAGCTGCTCCCTCAAACTGTGCTCTGCTATGTGATCCACGCTAAGGGGCTGTGGGGGGGACAGAGCTCTGAGGAACTGTCAATGCCCCAACTGAGCCCATGAGTAGCTTTGTATTATCCATGACCTGTTTACATTATTCACATACTCAATATACTGTGAAATAAATTAAAAATGTCAAGGGCTTGAACGGTTACAACATTTCCTGTGAGCTGGAACGTGTTGAAATATGTACACCCAATAATTGGAAATTACAAGACATTTTTTATAAAAAAACATGACTCAACCACATCATTGCGATCTTGGCGGGACCACGCCCCCCCCCCCATACCATTAGCCTGATTGACTTGACATTTGAAACACATATCCAGCTCAATTTGCTCTACAAAGAAGCCTAAAAAATCACTCAAGTCAGCTTGACTACATTTCCCGCCAGAACATTTTTGACGAAAAGCGTTTACATTTTATACGCATGCAAGAAAGAGGCGTGGCACAACATGAATCCAACTATAATTCACAAATGTATTTGTCCAATTAAGCTGTTGAAAAATGTCCCCAAGTGCTTCCCAAAAATTAGAGGCCACTTGACTTCGAGTATGCAAATATGTAAAGGTTGTTTGCACACTCACAAAAAAAACTGAATTTGCATGCAGTAAATGCTGTATCTGTACACTAAGGGCTGTGACGTCTAAAAGCAGCTGAAGACTCACCCATGTAGACTTAACTGTGTTTAATTGCTCCGCGGTTACTATGGCGTCTGTCTGTTTTATTCAGATTGTATTGTTACAAACTTTATAATGTTTGCTCTCGGGCGGTGCTATAAAAATGAATGAAATGACACCAGCCACACACTGCGGCAGCTCCCACAGACAGTAACCACTCTGCAGACAGCGTGATACACAGCAGCTTTATTATGGTTCTTGTTGGTGACAGGTTTCACTGCTGTGGTTCCACAGTCTGTCTGAGTGTGTGCCACGGCTTCAGGCTCTGCACTCTGTCTTTGTGGCCTTAAAGAAAAAACTTTAGGTTCAGTTCTGAAAGGACTGCTTTGTCAGAACTAGCAACATGAGAAGTCCACCTCAGTGTAATCCTCAGTTCTACCCAGTTGTCCAAAACACAATGTCCATCTCCACCTGAAGCCCTGCTTTAGGGGTCACAAGATGAACTTCAGGTTTTCAAAAGATGATTTACAGGACAGTAAAGCAGAAAACTACTTGTATACCACTCAGATTGATATAGTTATTTTATATATTTTTTCTCTTGAATAACTGGATTATTTTACTCCTTACTGAATCTGAAAAATATTCAGTATTTAATGGTTTTTAACAATTTATTAGATAACCGAGTTTAACTTGGCAAGACTTTACTGGTGTGTTACATTGGAAAATAAATCCAGTTTGTAAAAAACCAAGCTTGAGGAATTGAAAAGACGGGTTGGATCTCCGACACACATGTCTGGTTCCAGATAAATAAGGTTAAAAGTGCATACATATAATTGTTTGCATGAATATAATACAAATCTCTCTCTGAAGTAATACAATCAGTTTTTGTAATGATTTGTATGATACATATAAAGTTTTTCACTACAGTATTGTAGTGTTCAAATGAACTGCTGAATTTCAACATGAATGCACATTTTTAAATGATTATTATTACTGGTTTAATCAAACAGAGTGAGTGTTTGCTGTCAAGCAACTGAATTTTCAATGATTTGTGTCGGTGGGTTATGAATATAAATTCTGTTTGCATGATTCACTTTATAAAAAGCCAGACTGGTCCTTGAACCCCTCATGAGATTAGCACTTATTGTATAATGATCAATGCAATACCTAGATTTTCTCAGCAGCAATGCAGATATATCTTTTCTATAAATAATGTATAAACTTTCAATGTTACTTTGTACATGATATGTGGGGGCGTGTAGCGCAGTGTGTGCGCCGAGCCTTGGTGTTGGGATCAGGGGGTCACAGGTTCAAACCCCACTGCAGTCAGCATGTCGTTGTGTCCCTGAGACACTTCACCCCAAATTGCTCCTGTGGGGATTGTCCACAGTACTAGTCGTATGTAAGTCGCTTTGGATAAAAGCGTCTAACAAGCAACATGTCATGTTCATAAGACTAATAAAAACTCCACTGTGAAAACAAATTCCATGCTGCAATGTTTACCTACAAAGTGTTCTCTAAACTCCCACGGCACCCAGAATACTAATTAACAATATTTACATTCACATCAATCTTACACATTTGCAATTGTTAAATGATCAGGGCCTATGAGCTTTTAAAGTAAACATTACATTTATTATGTGTTTCTTAATATTTGTATTGCCTTGCTCAATATTTGAAAGAGAACGCACGTGCACATTTTTATTTATTTTAAAAGATGTTTGAATGGTGATATACACACTGATATATGTTAAGGACTAAAGTGTATAATAAATACATTTGTATTGATTTTAAGATCTTTTCATACAATCATACGTATTGGGATCATTTGTATTAATGTGGACCGGAGGGAGAGGGTGACGAGCATAAGTTTCACTTTCCTTTTTTATTTCAATTCCAACTTTGGTCATGAAGAATATGTTTCTCTGTTGTCCACGTTCATAAAGCAAAGCAGCAGCATCAGAGCACGGTGCAGAGTCTCTAGATGAGTTTACAGTAGTCCCTCGTTCTTATTAAACATCCATGTTGTAGTCCGCTGTATAGGAAACTGTAGTTTCCATAGTTTCCCCACAGCAGCAGACGCACATTCATGACGTCCGCTGGCGCATCATAAACACGTCGGATAGTGAAAGTGCATTCGATTCTCTAAAGCACCGGGTTGCGTTCCAATAGTCCATTTAGCTTAGGAACCTTCCTAACTGTCACTACCCGATCCGTCCCCCTGCCCGATCGGTACTGCGCATATGCGAGATGGTCCGCCATATTGGACAAGTCCGGACGGCAACCCAAGATGGACACTTGACACAGTGGCTTTTACAGGGTTCGTACGGGTGCTTGAAATCCTTGAAAATGCTTGAAATTTGACGTGGTGTTTTCAAGGTTGGGAAAGTGCTTGAATTTTGGGAATGTTGCTTGAAATTGAGATAAAGTGCTTGAAAATGTAAATGCTTTACTTTTACAATAAATTGCTGTCTGACTGAATAGTTCGCTTTTTAGATTAAAAGAAAATAATTGCTTCGCTTCTACATAAAACAGCTCTGCTGCGGCCTTCCCGCGCTATGCGCGCGACCTGCAAGTGTTTGTTTTACGTGTGACCTGGGCATTCTGATGAGAGTGATAGATGACTGTGTGCCAGGAGGTTGCAGTTTCAACGAGCGTTGGCTAGCAGAAGACAAATACAAGCCATGGCTAAGACGAGGGTCAAGCCCCTCCTGCAAAGTTTGCAAAAATAACGTCTGCGTTGGCGAGCCACATGAAAGGTACGCTGTAGTAGAGCATTTTAGATTAGGCTAACGTTGCATGTTACGTTTGTTTAAGCTAGCGTTAGCAAGCTGAATAGCGAACTCGATTGAGGGATAATAATAATTGCAGGGGACAATCATTTCAGAGGAGCTATGTGATGTGCGTTACAGTCGCCATCCTGTGGTGTTCAGAGGATGAAGCACTCATGGCATTTCGTGTTATAGTCACGAAATATAATCTATTGATTCGACACAGAGCCATTTTGAAAGCAATGTATTTCTACTGGTAGTATGTTTCGTGCCTAAACCAAATGTGACTTGATCTATCGAAATCAGTCACATTGACCCGAAGACACATTTTCGTTTGTATTACTGGTCTGGGGAAGCGAGTGTGTGTGTGTGTGTGTGTGTGTGTGTGTGTGTGTGTGTGTGTGTGTGTGTGTGTGTTGTGTGTGTGTGTGTGTGTGTGTGTGTGTGTGTGTGTGTGTGTGTGTGTGTGTGTGTGTGTGTGTGTGTGTGTGTGTGTGTTGTGTGTGTGTGTGTGTGTGTGTGTGTGTGTGTGTGTTGTGTGTGTGTGTGTGTGTGTGTGTGTGTGTGTGTGTGTGTGTGTGTGTACCGAGGAAACACTCACTGCTTGCTGTGACGTTACATTAGTCCGTTCTCTGCTTGTAATTATACGAAGCTTCAAAGCTGTATTTATCATCTGAATTTGCCGAAACAAGTTTAATATTCTGAAAGCCAAGACTTTGTTTATTTGAAAACAGATGAAAACAAACTGTCTTTTTTATAAAATTGAAGAATTATACAAGTAAAACTACATTTTGCTTTAATCGTAATTGTAGAATGAACAGTCTTCCTTTGAAGATGTATAAGTCAGTTGTCTTGAGTAGTCAAAATTACCTACAAATCATTGTACACATTTGGAAATATTATTCTCCACTTGTTACCATTGTGAGTCTATTTTTATGCAGCTCTGCGTGATTTTGTGGCTACAATTCAGGCTAATACGCTACCAGAGGTGGAATAAGTACTCAGATCTTGTACTTGAGTAAAAGTACAACTCAGATCTTGTAGTGAAATTATAAGTACTCAGATCTTGTACTTAGTAAAAGTAGAAGTACTCAGATCTTGTACTTAGTAAAAGTAGAAGTACTCAGATATTGTACTTGAGTAAAAGGAGAAGTACCAGAGTGTAGGAATACTCTGTTACAGTAAAAGTCCTGCATTCAAAATGTTCCTCAAGTGAAAGTAGAAAAGTATTCTCATCAAAATATAGTGAAAGTAGCGACAGTAAAAGTAGCCGTTGTGCTGATGGATGTGCAGCTGGGGTATTTACTCCAGGTGGAACTAAAGTCTGATTCAACACTTGATTATATTTCACATCATTCATCCAGATCTGTGAAGTAACTAAAGGTATTCAATACATGTAGTGGAGGAAAAGTACACCATGTACCTCTGAACTGTAGAGGAGTAGAAGTACACCATGTACCTCTGAACCGTAGTGAGTAGAAGTACACCATGTACCTCTGAACTGTAGTGAGTAGAAGTACACCATGTACCTCTGACTTATGTTTACTGCCAACCTAAAAGTACCTCAAAAATAGTAATCAATAATGTATTGAAAAGTTATTTGGCTCAGCCAGGTTATATGGGAGGCCCAGTCTACATACAGATCACTAATTTTGAAATATTAAACTTACTTTTCTTTTAATTTTTCATTCTTGTGTAGAAGGCTATCAAGAAACACATATCTGGTTGTTTATAGCATAAAGAACATCTGATTTAATGTGAGGTAGGGAAATAATCATTTGAGTATAAGTATGTGTATATAAATATGTAATTTACAACAGCTGTAAGATGCTTGAAAAGCTGGAAAATGCACCTTGAAAATGCTTGAAAAGTGCTTGAATTTGACTTTGGAAAAGGTGTAAGAACCCTGCTTTTAGCAAAGCTCAAAAAGAAAAAACCGAGAGAGATGAGTTATTGTTATTACAACGTGACTTCACTATTATTTAACAACACTTTTTATTAGGTTCTTTTAGTTGGGGTTAAGTACATTGTCAGAATAAGTGAGAAATGAATTTAACTTCTGTTAGACAGCCATATGCCATACATTTTTGCATACATTCACAGTAAATATTTATTCAGTATGATAGCTGTCTAACAGAAGTTAAATTCATTTCTCATTTATTCTGACAATGTACTTAACCCCAATAAAAGAACCCAATAAAAAGAGTTGTTAAATAATAGTGAAGTCACGTTGTAATAACAATAACTCATCTCTCTCTCGTTTTATTTTTCAGCTTTGCCAAAAGCCACTGTGTCAAATGTCCATCTTGGGTTGCCGTCCGGACTTGTCCAATATGGCGGACCATCTCGCACATGCGCAGTACCGATCTGGCAGGGGGACGGATCGGGTAGTGACAGTGACACTAACCAAGTGAAATGACCCGGAAGTACGTCAGTGGCAGCCATGTTCTATAGGCCCTGACTGCAGCATGTGGAATGGGGCGTGGTCAGATGTGGGCGGGGCTGGACGTCCGATGGGCGGGGTGTATGGATATCCTAATGAGACAAACAGCATCATCTGCTGGACAACTACAAGAAGTACAAATACAAATCTGCACTCGACTAAATTTAAAAACTAAATATAAAAACTTCATACTAATTAAATGCATGAATGTATTTAAATATACCTTTTTATACCACATGTGCAATGTGGTATAAAAAGTCATATTTTCTATATTAGTGTATTTAATTTGTTTTAATTGATGATTCATTTAGTCAGTTCTGTGCATACTCATATCTAGTCCATATATTTCAAATGATACATTGCACTGCATGTCATAGAATGATAGAAAAAGCATTTATTATTTACAACATGTATCATATAACAGAACAATCATTAAGATAACAGAACCGAAAAAGCAAATATAGTAAATATAAAAACCAAACCAAGTATATACAAAACAAATCTATACAACAGTGAAAGGCTTTGCGGATGCAAACATTCAACCGCGCTCTTCAAAACAGGCATGAACCTTAAGGTTTTCTTTATCAATGCACTGCTAAAAAAACATTAAATAGTCCGACTCAAATTTGAACCTGAACATAAATGGGTCCATCCTGTCTTCCCAGCTGTCTTCGTCCCGCAGGTTGCTGGCTTCACCAAGGTTATGGAGAGCTGCTTCTCTGTCCAGTGGGGCCATGGAAAGAATTTGTGGCAGGATGACTTTATCTCCCATTTTCTTTGCAGAGCACCACTGAGATGCCGCCATAGCACTACTTATAAAGGGGTGCTTCTCCCACAGGAAGAGGAGAAATAGTTGATGCATTGCTACTACACTGTACATTTACAATTCTTATAGTGCTGCTGCTGATTTGCAACAAGATGCTTTGAATGTGTAATTATGACGCACACAAACTTGCACATGCAACACTATCTAAATCAGTGGTACAAAATATTTTCAGCCATTTTCTACCAGTCGCTGCAGAAGAACAGAAGGAAGTGCTGTGAATTTCATGTAAGGTATAACAGATAGCATATCACGTACTCCATCCGCCTCTTCAGAGCTGACAAGAATTTCTTCTGCAGCCGTCTTTGCCAGTGGGTCCTTTTTCTGGAAGACATCAGATAAAAGGACTTACGTCGCATGGTAAAACAGTTGTACTTGCATCATGCCACATTGCCCCCTTGAACAAGAGGTGGAAGCAGCACACTGTATGGCTGTGGAGCACATCCATGGAGATTTGAAGTAGTAAATTACAGTCTACATACCCATCCAAAGTCGCTGCAGAATGCCATCTCCTTTACCACTTTACTTCTTTTGGGTGGGTCTGGGTCATCATGATTACTTACCCTGGGACAGTCTTCGCAGTCTTCCCTCTCCAGTTGTCTTTTGGTTGATCTTCTGCCTTCGAATCTATCAGTGACAACAAGTGATATGGGAATTGTTAACAAACATAACTGGTTTATTGTTTCATTTCATTTTATTTTTTTGCCCTCATAAGACATAAAAACAATACAATAAAAGATTCAAGATGACACATGCAAAACATTTGTCACGGTAAGAATACTTAGGTCACGGGGAAGTTGTCAATGAGTAGCATGCACCACCATCTCCTTAATGCTCCATGTCCAACTGTGCAGAAAAAGATGCATATTCAAATGAAAAGGGAACACCACAAGGACTGATCCAAAGTGTATCTCTGTGGCCGACCTCACTGAAACCAAAAGCTGACTCCATCACAAAGAGGGCATACTGTTCAAGAGTCAAAAAAACATTACACACTAATTGCAAAACCGTAAAGAAAAGATTGATAAATTCATCAGATGAGCCATACCATGAGCACAAACACCCCACAGTTGTTGGAGGCCCGTTGTCTTGGTATGCCCTATTTCATTAAGAAGGTGAGATTATATACATTATATACACATATATATACACACACACACACACACACACACACACACACACACACACACACACTGTAGGAATCCAGGAATCAAACTTAATTAGTGTGCATCATAATTACTAACTTGAATGTCGTTTGCACAGAATGCTCTCCAGGGTCCAGGTGACACAAGCAGAGCAACTTGTCTAATGGGGGATAACACACAGCTGTTTAGACAAGGACATTCAAGAAAAATGAAAACTGGAACATATAACTGGTTGAATATTGTCAAACTGGTAGAACCACCAACTTTTGAACACTGCAGAACAGGGGTCGGCAACCCCTGGCACGCGTGCCAGCATTGGCACGCGGCACCGTAACCAGTGGCACGCTAGGAATAAGTGGAATAAGTGTGCAAAAATATTTAAATTGTATTTTGGGATCCTGAACGAGGCCTCCGCCAGAGCGCGTCTCCCTGTTACCTGCAGAAGGAAGCCATGCACACAACGCAGCCCCGCTCTCTTTAACTCCAGGTGACTTTCTGCCGCTTTCCTCCGTGGTGCTGATCGTTTCACCACGGAGGAAAGCACTTCACTAATTGCAGTAGCCTACCCATAAGGAGCTGTACAAATGCCGCAGTTTCTGCGTGGCTGTGTATTTAGTTGAAAGCCCAGTGGCGATCTGATCATCTCTCATTGAAATAATATGCTACAAAGGAGCGGACTGGCCATCTGTGTGTTGAACTTTCCTGTCGGCTCCCAGACCGTAGTCGTGGAGGGCAGACCTCTGTTTTTCTGCTTCCTCGTTTCACTTCCAGAAACATACACACGTTCTCTCACTGTCGCTCTACCATCCACAAACACGTATGCACAAGCCACACCCCTCTCTCTCTCTCTTAAAGGGACAGCGATCTCATCTCACTCTGCGTGACCTTAATATCATAACATGTGTGTTCTGGAGAATCACAGACCGGACAATCGTCCTTATTATTATGCTGTTTAAACCAATTATTTAAATGTGTTTGTTAAATTCGACATCATGTAAGTTGCACTGACAGGTCCACACACTGCTTCCCCGCAGAGAGGCTCCCCGCCCTCCTGCTGATAGTTGACAAGCGTCAAGCTCCTCACCCCCCCCCCCCCCCCCCCCCCCCCCCCCCCCACTTGATAATTCTCGATCGTTGGCACACTGATAACAATTTTTTTTGAAAATGGCACTTCATATGAAAAAGGTTGCCGACCCCTGCTGCAGAACCACCAACAGTGGAATGCCGAACAGGTTGGCCAAGAGCATGATTTTAAGGAAACAAACAGAAAATAAAGCTTATAAATGGGTGGTAACAGAACATTCCCATTTGAAATGTCTTATGCTCAGTTTCAGTCCAATCTTTTGTTCAATAACATGTCAATTTATGCTTGAGGTCATCTTTTAAATGTAAAACTGAACACTGAGCCATAGACAAAAATAATACATATAAGAACAGAACCTTAAAACTGAACATAATTTCTGTGCTTAAAAACCTCAATGTTTCCATTTGGCTTTCATCACGGAAGCCAGTGCCATTTAGGGAATCTAAAAAAAAGATCTCCCTTTCTTGTGGCTTCATTATCTACAAAATAGTTACCACAGCAAATAGAACACACAATTACAACATTTGAGCTGAAATGTAATACTTATCTTAATTTTGAAATTACAGTAACAGTATAAGAAGATGTTATACTTTACTGATGAGATTAGTAATATTTTGTGTTTAGCTTGAAATACAGATAAGTACATTCATATCACCGACACATATTGTCCAATGCCCTGGGCGGCACACAGGAACCAGAATCCACCGGAAATCGTCTGCTTTATCCTTGTGAGAGATGGTAAAATGAATAGTTTAAATTCAGTGATTCTCATATGATTCCAGAAAATATAATAATGATAATACGCATAAGTCCCGAGAGATGCTGTTCAGGATTCTGCAACATAGGTATAAACCAAGTGTGAACGACATAGCTGTTTGCCAAGAACACTTTGATGCCCTGTAAGACAGTTGTTATTTCAGTCCAGAAAAGATTATAAACAGAAGGGGATACATTTATATTGGAAAAGGTATGCAACTTCCCTACCAGCTCCGGGCGCATTACCGCCATCTACTGATGTGTAATGTGGACTCACAAGGCGGGGTCAGCGCCATATAGAGAGAAGAGTTACGACAGCGGAGGACCAAAATGCTTGATCGTCACGTGGTTCAGGGAGACTCAATAGTTCCCCGGAAGTTCGTGGTGGGACATTTGAATGCATGATTACCGGAGATAGAACTACGATTTTTGGTAATAAATAGTGAATAAAGGTTTTGATTTGCAATATTTATATAACATATCGATGTGTATGTAGTTACATCAATATTTGAAAAAGTTACATTTGCTAATATTTGAGGATTAAGATAAAATAAGTACTTTATTGATACCAATTTGGGAAATGTTTGCTTTGCAGCAGCAAAAGACAAGGCATTGCACATAAGACAGTTAAAAGAATAGAATAAAACAATCGAAAAT
The DNA here is from genome assembly GCA_902827135.1 of Harpagifer antarcticus. Lineage (NCBI taxonomy): Eukaryota > Metazoa > Chordata > Actinopteri > Perciformes > Harpagiferidae > Harpagifer > Harpagifer antarcticus. The sequence continues at coordinate 161,187 of CADEHL010001110.1, read as the reverse complement.
GTAAACATCTCAAATAGAAATAAAATAGCAGAAAATATACAGTGTGAACAGCTATCTTACCTGTTAACATACATGTTAATGTTAACTTTGCCTTGGTTAAAGAGCCTGTTGCTGTGGTTTATTGCTTTGAATTGTTTAAAACAAATATTATCTTCTTAAACTTGAATGGTAGTCAGGAGCATCACTTCCTAATGTTTGATATATTTAGAGGGAGGGAAGGAAGGTTTCAAAATTCAGATTCATTTCTACAATTTCTTTAATTCATGGTGGTTTCAGTAATCCCCTGGTAATTGAGGACATAAATCATCTAAATGTCTTCTTTATGACTTTCAGAAAGGACAGGAGACCGACAGGTGCATATCAATGATTGTCAACTGACAGTAAATAAATGGAATTCAATAAACATTGAATAGCATCCATGCAGTTTGTCTGTGCCTTTTCCTCCGTGTTGTCCGGCACATCGTCTCCCCCATGGTTTGCTGTGCTGCCTGGGGATGCTCCAAGCGCTCAGAGAAAGGAGTATGAACGTACGGTTTCCCCACTGACACAGAGAGGAGGAAAGAATGGCTGGCTCAAGTCAGCAGGAGCAATTTAACTATCACAAAAGACAACAGCAGCAACAACATATGTGAAGTAATCATATTTTTCACAAAACGAAGACCACACCATTGGGAAGCTTAACGTCTGTTTAATAAAAATAAGGAACAGGGAGAGGCTTGCAAAGCTCTGGGAGTTGAGACTCAGGTGCAGGGTGAGAGTCTCATTGCAGGTCTTCAGGCTCCATTGAATCCCCCTGGGGTTCTTGTGCTGAAAGAGGGAGACAGGAGAAAGGGTTAGATACATCTAGCAACCAGAGGATGGGAAATTGCTGACCTATTTTAAACTTACCTTGTGTTTTCACTCTCACTTAAGTCCCTCTCCCTTTGCCATCAATCCAACATCAGCTGAGCTGCAACATAATACAGACAGGTAATAATCAACAGAATCACAAAGACATAATATGACTCTGCTAAAAACACTCACCCATAAGTTATGTTTTTCGTTACTGTTTAGAAGTCTCAAATATCCACTCTAAATCCATATCAATAGCGATGTATCACACAAATAACTCTCTTCCTTATTATTGTGTAACGTTAACTATATTATACTAGCTTGAACTCCAAGATGGATATCCTCATTTCACCACCTCCACCCACTACAATCACACGCCCCAATGTTATATTTAACTAATATGTAACTCCTTCCACCCTGGATAAAAGCACGTTAAGAAGCCCCTTTTCTCTAATTCCACAACGTTGGAGGAAATAACATGAGGAGAACGGATTAATAGGCTGTTCGTGGTTAACGTGTGTTGCTAACTTTATCCGGCATTCTAGCCTAATCTGTTATCTGTAAACGTTAAATATACTGATTGAAGGCATAATCCACTAACATCCTTTAATACACATGTGTAGTTAATTTGATTCAGATGTTCTGATAATATCCGCAATATAAATCTTTAAACGTCTTCTTACCTTTAAAAATCCATCACGAACGGTCTATTATGATACAACCATAGACTGTATAAGGCTACAACTCTACTGCGCTGCTAGCCGCAGCCTCCACGATCCGCCATTGCTGTAAAAAACTGGTCCATTGGAGTGAACGGAGATGTCGTAACTCTTTTCTGGGCGGGGTCGGACATCCAACCCCGCCTTTTATCCGACCCCGCCCCATTCCGCATTCCGCAGCGAGGACCTTCTCAAGTAGGCGCCGCCATTTTTTTGTCATAACTCTTATCTCTCTAGGGCTCTGGAATTTAGGAGCTGATTTTTCCATTATCCGACCGCAACCTTCGACTTCAGCCAAGGTCCCATGGAGGTCCCCGGAAGGGGAGGGACTTCGCCGCAGTAACAAACGGAAAATCGTGTGTGTGTCCCGTGTTTATTTCGCATTGTATCCTGGTTCTTGTAGTCCGTTTTCTACCTTCCTCTGTTGTTGTCTCTGCAGAGCTGCACTGCTCCGCCACTATGATGTATTCGGGCAGCTCAGTCTTACAACCACCTGAATCTGGAATGGGAGGTTTGTAATTCAACTCAAACACTAAACAATATGCACACTGGCTAGCTAGCTAACTAAGTTAGCATGCAAGCTAGCTCGCAGCTTGAGTTCTGTCCTTTATATCGATGGTTCTGTCCCTAATTTCCTGACGTTTGTCACCGTCACAACTAGATACGAAATTCACGGAATGTTTGAAGAGTTATTTTTCTTTTTCAGGAAACAAGATGATATCGTGTCCGCTACACGGCTGTAAGCGGGTGTACACAGACACGGCCGCTCTGGAGAGCCACATCAAGGACCATGAGATCGCAGCGCAGTCTCTGCCGGGTGAGGAGGCTCAGGGTGGGCGTGAGGAGACCGCTCTCTGAGTGGGTCATGGGTCAGCACTCAGCGGGTTATCAACCATAGATTGGTTCTTTTAGTTCTTTTAGTCAATAGCATAATAACTTATTGCAGATAAATGACTCCCAAAGTAGTGGTGTAAAATAAATGTACTCAAGTACTGTACGATTTTGGGGTACTTTACTTGAGTATTTCTACTTTTTGCTACTGTGTATCAAAAAAACGCTGTACTACAATTCTGAGGTAAATGGTGTACTTGTATTTAATACCTTCAGTTACTTTACAGATCTGGATGAATGATGTAAAATATAATCAAGTGTTAAATCAGACTTTAGTTCCACCTGGAGTAAATCCACAAGCTACCCTGCAGTATACAAAGTCATTCAAACTAGCTGCACCTTTACCAGCTTTGAGAACACTTTCATGATCAATCATTATAAAAGATATCATATGTATTTTTCTGAAAAGGACCAATCTGTAGAATGAGTACTTCTACTTTTGGTACTTTAAGTATATTTAGATGGCAATACAATACTACATACATGCCAACCTTTCCAAATCCAAAAGAGCTAGGTTTGCGCGTGGCAAATGTGCACGCCCAAATTAGGTAATCAGAAGAAATGTTACACAGTAATTACATATATAAACCATGTTATGCATTTTTCAGAAAAAGTGGTAGTTTGGTAAACAGTGACATCAACGACATGTTTGGTCTGTAAAATGTGCAAAAGCAAAAGAATGGGAGATAAATATCCCAAAGTCTCCACATTGTATTATATTTTTAATGTGTTTCTGGTCCTCTTTCAGTGGAATTTTCTCCTGCAACATTCCCCACGCTATACACAACGTACCCGCAACTGTTACAATGAAGGCTCGATAATCAGCATCACGGCGTAAGCTGGGGTCAAGTGCTATTTTTGTAGGTGGTGTGTGGACCTCACATTTTTTTTTTGACAAGCTTTTTAAATCTTGAAGTTAAAAGCATCAATCTGGTGCACTTTGAGAGCAACATGAAGAGATCTAGGGATACATCTCTCAACACCCATATGAAACAGAACTGTAAACAGATTTACTTTTTCTTTATGGATATTTTACAAATCACTCCCAGTGTGCGAAAAAGTACACGTCCCACCGTCCGGGACGTGTTATTTACAATATCGGACAAGTAGATATTTCAATTGACTTGTCCGGTGGACAAGTGACGTTTTTCGTCCTGATTTATTGACAACTTATTGATAAATTCAGTTTACAAAAGGCAGAACTAATTCGCAAATTGTACGTGTCCGCCATTGTTCGTTTCGAAATGTTGGTTTCGGTTCTGCTTGTCGATTCCTGTACAGTTAGACCGGGATTAATAAGAGTTGTGAGGCCAGGGGGCGGAGGCCGAGCCCCGCGGACCGCAGCTCTCTCTCTCTATGCTCCGTATCAGCTGATCGCTGCATCTCAGTCAGTCAGTCAGTCGTGAGCAAAGTCAGCGTTTTAGCTCCTATGTTGTTAATATGGACCACCATTTCCTTTAGGAAGTAAAGCAGCCTCCCTGTCTGTGTCATCGGGCTGTCCTCACATCCCCGGACCCCCAGACTCGGAGGAGCACAGGGATGTCAGTATTGTTTATGAAGCAGGGTATAGAAAGTACATTATTGAAATGAAAATACTATTTATTTACTTTTACAAACAGTGAGCAGCTGGGCAGCATGTGTATTGCATGCAAGCGTCTTTGAGTTGTAGAAAAGCGCTAGGCCTATAGGCTATATAGCTACATATAATGTATTATTATTATTAGGCCTATGTGTTGGACATGTGTGGTTGGACTCTGTCTCACAGGCATGTTGCAGTGTAACATCAGAGGAGACTGGGCCAATTGTACATTCTCAAACTGCACCACTTAGAACTAACTAAACAATGCAGAGATTATTTTTATATAATTGCATTCAATAACTGTAAGAAATTAAACAGTATGAAGTGATTTGTAAATAGGAATACAGATTTGACTTAATGTTTTCATAAATACATTTTTCTCCCAGTTTGTCATGGGACTTATTTTTACCCTCTCAAAGAACCGGAATCGAGAACCGAAAATAACCGGAATCGAAAAGCAGAACCGGAATCGTTAAAATCCAAACGATACCCAACCCTATGTGTGATGCAGTAAAATCTTACCGCTCACTTACGTTAGCGGTGTCGTAAAAACCGTGCGAAAATGTAAAATACGATGGCGAAGAAGAAGATTCCAGTGGCCCCAATTTTTTTCCATTCCGGACAAGTGAAAAATGTACAGGCATGACAAGTACTCTCTAAAAACTTTTTCTCACACTGACTCCCTTTTAAACTTTATTCTTTTTTTAATGTCATATAGTCATACTTGCCAACCCTCCCGATTTGCCCTCTCCTGGTTTCCTCCCGGGGTCATATTTCTCCCGATTTCTGACAAAATCAGATTTACTCACGACTGTTTCCACTCAGACTTTAATACAGCTACACCATTGTTTGGTTTCCATAGTAGCGCGTCTCTTTAGTAGCGCGCGCAACTGAAAGTCTGAGAGGGTGAAAACAGAACAAAAATCGACAATTCTACCCTCTGCTCACTCCTTTCCTGTAAAATACAGGTCCAGCCCACACATATGCTGGTGCTACAGGCCGCAAGGCAGTGCACTTAGATTAACATACACATGCGTATTGTAGTTGTAATACAGCTCCGGCGATCCACTAGCACCCCCCCCCCCACCGCGGTGGTTTTGGAAATGCTCCCGATTTCTGAGGTTGGCAAGTATGCATATAGTATTTCATATCTGTTTTTAATTTATTCTCTTATTTTTTTATAACTATAATGATCATATAAACGTGTGCCTCGGAAATAATTGTTTACATTAATGGTGACCAAAACGTTTGAGACCCACTGAGAGAGTCCTTTAGCTCACTGAGTCTCTCATTCTGACAGGAGAGGACTCTCCTCCACTTTGTTGTTGAAAAAACTCCTTATATCCGTTAGCGTAGCTCGCTAGCACCAGAAGCTAACAACAACGATCTCCGGTACCGGTGCGCTCTCTCTCTCGCTCGCGCGTACACACAAAATGGCTCGTTCCACACACACACACAGAGCCGAGCTTTAATGAAACACAGAGACCCAGACGTAATAGTACTGTACTGTATCATATTATTATCGAATCAATCATTTTTCAAAATATGATTTTTTTTTTTAATAACCATTTTTCCTCCTGGTCTCTCGCATTTTAAAGAGACGTCCATTAATGATGACAGGAGGCACAGCAGCCCTCTGTCTGATGGACAGATGTGTTCATGACCACTTATATATTTACTTTTAATTCATTGACAGTGCGGTATAATGAGACAATAACAGGCTACAGATGCGGACATATACACACACACACACACATATATATATATATATATATATATATATATATATATATATATATATATATACACAATATATACAATATATATTATATATATATATATATATATATATATATATATCAGGGTTTCCGCTAGGATTTTTTCTCGCCGGTCAAATGTCCGGGCAGAATTTATTTTACCGGACAAATTTGAAACTTACCGGTCATATTTCAATAATAATAATAAGAGTTGTGTAGCAGAGTTTCCTTTGGCAGGTAATTACCGGACTACAGCGTCCTGCACAGGTCTGATTTTCAAGACCCGCTCCCGCCCGCACCCGCGACGTGTAATACCGAACCCGCCCTGCTACCCGCACATATTGCCAATTAGTTCCGCAACCCGACCCGACCTGTCGGCACAAGATCCGCAACCGACCCCGACCCGCATATATATGAGCAGTGAAAACGTGCAATTATTAACACACGCAGTTGCATATTTGTCTCAAAAAGTGTGGGATGTTGGTTCTTTTCTCCATCTAGGATGACACCAAAAGCCTCCAGACGTTGGATTTCGCTCTTGAGGAAGTGTTATTGAAAATGCTGTATTCTCCGGAGAGAGCTTCACCTCAGCCATTTCGAATGTGGCGCGCTCAGCAGCAGACTGCGCTGCAGAGGTTATTATTATGCGCGGTCCCGCGGGGGAGAGGTCTGAGGATTTAAACATTAAACTCAATTATTATTATTTTAATATATTTACTATGCAACACCCGCGACCCGACCCGCATCATCTTTGTTTTACCCAGAACCGAACCCGGAAAAAAGCGTTTGAAAAAATACCACCCGCGAATCACCTTATTACCCGTGGGTACCCGACCCGATGCAGGACTCTGCCGGACTATGAGCAGATATGCTGATGTTTAAAACTCAGTTCACCGGGCTCATTTTTATATTGCTTCAGTTTATAATCGTAACAGATCGAAAAAAATTCATTTTTCAATAAATTATTCCACAAACAACATCATTATTACATTCAAACAAACTACTTGTAGTTGATAACGTACATTATTCAAAAGTTTACATTAACTTTGAATAATAACACGGGAGAAACGGAGCCTCTCTTTTCCTCTCTCCCTCCCTCTCTCTCCTGACAGCCCGTAAGTTTATCATGCAGCGCGCTAAACAGTGGGCGGGGCTTCAGGTGATTATGCAGAGCTGCGTGTCTCGGTCTGACTCAGCAGCTGATCTGATCTCTCTCTCGCGTCCGGTTATACTTCACTCGCGTTTATGTCCATATCGATCAGATCCAGCTCTCCTGATCGGCCTTTATAGAGAGCACCGATCAAACTATTAAGAGTGAATATCGGCCGATAATGACCGGCGGCCGATCTATCGGAGCATCTCTAATTATTACCAGACATTTTGACCGGCAGGTTTTGAATTTACCGGTTTTTAATACATTTTACCAGCTAAAAACCGGTAATTACCGGCTAACGGAAACCCTGATATATATATACAATATATATATATATACTATATATATACAATTTCAGAATCAATTTCAGAGTCCCCCACCCTCTGGTCGCTACAATGAGGAAGATAAGTTACGGGCCAAAAGTTTTATTTACAAGTATTAAAGTATAAGCAGAGGACACCAAACCAACTGAGACCTGTCTGTCCGCTGCATCTAATCTACACACACACACACTGTACCACACACACCTACACCACACACACGCACATACAGCTCCTATTATCAGGCTACAGCCGTTGTGCATTTTATTATGTGAAGCACTAAATGGTCTTAGAAAAATATCGACTCTTTGTTTGTAGATATCTGCTAAACTAAAGCAAATAAAGAGAGTAGGCCTGTTATACTGCGTGATATACAGGACTGTCTCAGAAAATTAGAATATTGTGATAAAGTTCTTTATTTTCTGTAATGCAATTAAAAAAACAAAAATGTCATACATTCTGGATTCATTACAAATCAACTGAAATATTGCAAGCCTTTTATTATTTTAATATTGCTGATTATGGCATACAGCTTAAGAAAACTCAAATATCCTATCTCTAAATATTAGAATATCATGAAAAAGTATACTAGTAGGGTGTTCAACGAATCACTTGAATCGTCTAATTAACTCGAAACACCTGCAAGGGTTTCCTGAGCCTTGAAAAACACTCAGCTTGGTTCAGTAAACTAAATCACAAGTATGGGGAAGACTGCTGATCTGACTGCTGTCCAGAGGACCGTCATTGACACCCTCCATCAGGAGGGTAAGACACAAAAAGACATTTCTCAAAGAGCAAGCTGTTCACAGAGTGCAGTTTCAAAGCACATCCACAAAAAGTCTGTTGGAAGGGGGAAATGTGGCAGGAAACGCTGCACAACCAAGAGAGATGACCGCAGCCTTAACAGCATTGTGAAGAAGAGTCGCTTCCAGAATTTGGGGGAGCTTCAAAGACAGTGGACTGAAGCTGGAGTCCAGGTATCAAAAGTCACTGTTCACAGACGTATCCGGGAAATGGGCTACAATAGCCGTATTCCCATGGTCAAGCCACTTCTGAATTCAAGACAACGGAAGAGGCGTCTGACTTGGGCTAAGGAAAAGAAGCACTGGACAGTTGCACAGTGGTCCAAAGTCCTCTTTTCAGACGAAAGCAAGTTTTGTATTTCATTTGGAAGTCAAGGCGCCAGAGTCTGGAGAAAGGCTGGAGAGGAGCAAAATCCAAGTTGCTTGAAATCCAGTGTGAAGTTCCCACAGTCAGCGATGGTTTGGGGAGCCATGTCAGCTGCTGGTGTTGGTCCACTGTGTTTCATCAAGCCCAGAGTAAATGCAGCTGTGTACCAAGAGATTTTAGAGCACTACCTGCTTCCGTCTGCTGAAAAGCTCTATGGAGATGAGGAATTCATTTTCCAGCATGATCTGGCACCTGCCCACAGTGCCAAAACCACCAGTAACTGGTGTACTGACCATGGCATTACTGTCCTCGATTGGCCTGCAAATTCCCCTGACCTGAACCCCATAGAGAATATGTGGGGTATTGTGAAGAAGAAGCTGAAAGACACCAGACCCAACAATGCTAATGAGCTAAAGGCCGCTATTGAAGCATCCTGGGCATCCATAACACCTCAGCAATGCCACAGGCTGATTGCCTCCATGCCACGCCGCATTGATGCAGTAATCCGTGCAAAAGGATTCCCAACCAAGTACTGAGTGCATTAATGGACATTTTCAAATGTTTGATTGTGTTTTGCTGTTATAAATCTTTTTTTTTTACTTGGTCTGAGGAACTATTCTAATTTTTGAGATAGGATTTTTGAGTTTTCTTAAGCTGTATGCCATAATCAGCAATATTAAAATAATAAAAGGCTTGCAATATTTCAGTTGATTTGTAATGAATCCAGAATGTATGACATTTTTGTTTTTTTAATTGCATTACAGAAAATAAAGAACTTTATCACAATATTCAAATTTTCTGAGACAGTCCTGTATATTATACACACTGCTCTGCTTTCTGCACGGACCTCACAGCTGTTCTCACTGTAAACATCGCGTCGCATAATAAAGATAACACTACCTACCTAACTAACTACAAGTAGTTATATTGGTTCAAACAAGATGGTACGACCATTCCGGCTGTACTTTTTAGTTTTATTGAGTTTTTGGTTGGAGATGAGAAAGGAAGGTCTGCATGGCTGCATAGTGAGAGAACCTACATCATGTTCTCACTGTGTCCTCCACTCAGGAAAGGTGATGCTGTGCTCCACGGTGGGGTGCAGTGGTTCCTTCCCCAACATGCAGAAGCTGATTGAACACATGAGGCATCACCACAAACCCAACATATTCTTTGTGTGAGTCTGACTGGCCATGCTCTCTCAGCTGTGCATTAGTAGAAATGTTTCATCCTCTGTATTCAGAAGGAAAACATAGGGAAGGAAGGATACAGGATTTTATCGCAAATCACAATAAAAAAATACTTAAGTTGATCGTGGAGAAATTCCATTATCAGGATTATCGTAAACATCCTTGCAAGTGACTTGATAATCATGGTAATAAAGGGTAAAATAGAGCATGATTAAAAATACTGGAATAATAAGAAAGAACAAACTCAAATAATTCCCTTGATTTGAATAATTTATTTATGATTAATGGTTACCCTATTTAAGTTATTCTTAACTAAAACGGATAGATAAATACTTTATTGATCCCAATTTGGGAAATTATTTAAGACGTTAACTAACAAAGGTGTTTTATATCTGTGATGCAATACAAATACTTGTTTCTTAAATAAATCAAACGTAAAGTAATTCCAGTAGGATTTATAGCCGTTTCACAAGCTTGGGCATATGTTTGAAGATTCTCTCAAGATAACGTAGTGAATTGAGATTATTTTGTGGAGGATAATCATGACCTGATACTTACCTCTGTCCCACCCAACGCCTGAATGTGTTGCATTGTGTGTCAGCTGCTAACATCTTCTTTCTGTGAAGGTGTGAGAGTTGTCGCACAAAGTTGCGTTCCTACCGCGGCCTCCTGACCCACCTGCACACCTGCTCCAAAGTAATGCGGGGGAAAGCCAAGCCCACTGAGCCAAACATGGCCCCAATGGAGGTGGACGCAGCATCTGCCCCCTCTCAGATCCTGAACCCAGACCCCTCTTTCCCAGCTGCGGTGAAGCCGGGGCCCGATGGCCCCCCTCTCCTCGGCCCCCCTTTCATGTCTAACCTGGAGTCCGCCACCCCCCACCCTGCTCCTCCAAAGCTCACAGAGGCGGCTCCACAGCCCCCCATCAGGAGTGACGCCTCTGATCTGACTCCGTCCTTACACTTTGGGGCCCCACCATTGACTCCCACCCAGGGGCAGCACCCGACACAGACCAGGTCCCCTGAGGACGTCCACCCCGCTCCAGCATCAGCTCCAGGATCAGCTCCTCGCTCTCCTCCTGGGCCCTCGGCTGTGTGGAGGAAGAATCAAGGTGAGCATAACCTGGCAGATGTGGCTTCACCTTAACTTTCAAACCGCCTTAAAGTGCACCATGTTAACATCATTGAAGGCCAGTTCATACTTTCTGAGTGTGTGTGTCTGCCAGGTTCCACTGTGGTCATCACTCAAATTATTCATCCAAATTGTTATGTATGCCCCAAAGCTGTATACATTTGGGGCATACATAAAAAACCTACAATGCAGGATGAGGCCCAAATGTATTTCTTATGTATTTAGTATAGTATTGTAAAGAATCTAGAGTTTCTGAAATAAAGGTACAATAGATTTTGTTACCTTGCAGACTGAACACTTGACAAATGTTGTCCTACCTGTAGCCACGAATAAGAAAATAATATGTATTGTTTTAAAGGGAGGTTAGCAGTTTTCTGTGGAACACAAAGGCAGCCATATGGCGTTATACTCCTGGCACAGGCAGACATTCATTTGTAAATGGAACAGCATGCACATCTTTGGAGAGTACGTGTGAGATCGAAAGCTGCAGACTCACTCAGGCTGACATCAACTTCCTCTGTAAAGACAGCAGTGCAGAAGAAATACGATTTTTTTTTTTTCATTTTGTGAAGACATTAATTTGTCGTTCCTTTTGTCAGGGTCCTGCAACAGCCGCATCCTGTGGGAGCACACCAAAGGGCGCTACACGTGTGTGCAGTGTGGCCACATGGTGATCAGCCGTAAAGAGATGACTCAGCACATCTCCACTAAACACAGCAGGAACAAAGCTGCAGAAGACACAGGGAGCGCTGCCACCAACACGTAGAGAGGACATGTCTCTTGTTCTCCTCAGGAACTAAAGTACATTACCCTTTTTATTCTGTGTTGAAAGTCTGCAGCAGTGATTCATGAACTGAGTATATATTTCATTGCTTGCCATAAAGCACTTTTATTGCCTTTTTGCTTCCAGGAAACCATACAACTTTTCACCAAATGTCAGACTGCTGCCACATGTCCTCCTGCTCATCTTTGAAGACTTTTCAGCTAAATACAGTTCATTACCAATCTCCCTATTGTTGAAAAATAAAGAGCTTTTTAAACATTAAGCATGGAGACATGTCACCGTAGAGGCACCAAATACTAATATGAACCAGAAAAGGAGCAGAATATGGCCCCTTTAATAATTTGACTTCAGTTATTGATGTTTGCAGGAGGCCATTCTCGAGACAGATGGAGAATAAAAACTGCAAGAGACTATTTACGAACCTTAAGTTGTCGTTTTTTGAAACTTCAATTGATATTGTATCAAAATTATTATCCGTTTATAAAAACGTTCTAGCCCTTGATTTTTTTTGTACCCCTTAATTTCCCTAAATTTATACGGACCTGTGATAGATGTGTGTGTACTGGATGATTCATGTGTTTCCCAGTGAATTGTCCATGAAATAACTAATAAGAAAAGACAGGGTAAAAAAAAAGTTTTTATTGGGGTCAGAATGAGTTGATACAAGCACTCAGGCTCCCTCCATGCCTCTGTACATCCAAAACATGCTCCTGAACATCCAGCCCCTCCCCTGTATACTAGCATCACGCCGCCAAGCAGCCCTATGACCATGAACACATCGAGACAAAGCACATGACAAGGGTCCCACTCATCACCAACATGTCAATAATTACGTTACCACATGCAGACTGTAGTGCTGTTTTCAACAAACAAGTCCCATCACATGGGACTTGAAGGGGGGGGGGCATTTACATTAATCTATACTTAAAAAAACATGGGAAAGGGGGGCTCTTACACATTGGTCTGTCAACACTATTCAGACACATGAGCCATGCCATGTGGGTTTTCAAAACAAAATGAATGCTCCATTATTTTACAGCCCTGCAGTTTCAATCTATTCATTTATGTTACCAAACAAAGCCTGCTGGAAATTAAAGTGTTTTTATTTCACATGATGGCCGGTTGTCAAGAAAATAACCCTCATGGTAAACAAGTGCATACAAAAAAAAGATTAAGTGCCGACTGTCCAACCCCCAGATCAAGCAATGATGATTTGTTTTTAGCTTTATTATTACAACTATGTTCAGCTCAGTTTCTTGAGGCTTTTTAAAAAAATCTCTGCTGGTCCATTGCGTACATCTTTCCTGCCGGGAGCTTCCGGAAAAATAAACTGTTGCCTCTGCTCATGTTGCCCTGGAAACAAGAGAAGATAAGTGCTTAGAAGTGTCTGGTGTGTACAATGGTGAAAACGGTTGATCTTTTCAAGTAAACGTTTAGTAACGAGAAGGTCATAAGTGATGTCATCCTGCAGCTACATGAACTCATATTAGAACCAATATCATAATGACGAAATGACTTTATGAGCATTATTAGTCCAGTCTTCAGCTGGACCTGATGATATGATTATGGGAAAGTACTAATAATAGTCTTGCGACTCTAATCTCGGTTTTATAGCATCAAAATATACTAAAAATATCCACTAATGTTGCAGCTGGTAAAAGGGTGGAGCTTTGTTTTATGCTGGATGGTTTAACATAAAATAAATTGCATCATTACTGATTATTTATATTTTTTCTTTACAAATTGCATTCATCTAAAACCGTCAAAAGTATCAAAATCTTTCAAACAAATGCAGTAAAAAATTTATTATTTGTTATGAGATGTAGTGAAGAAGTATAACGAAGCAGACAATACCTAAAATTGCACTGTAGTAAAGTACTTAAACTAAATATACTTGTTACTGTCCAACATTTGTTATGAATAATGACAACCAGGTAGAAAATGGGACATGTTTCATGAGAATATAATTACTGAAACATTTAACGAGATGACAAAAATGTGTACAGAAAAATTGTAAACATGTTTTCACTGACTGACAAATCCCAGCACTCATGTTACCATAATTATACATATTAAAAACTTCTTTTTTTTTTTTAATTCTTGCTTGAAATATATAAATTCAAGCAGTCATCTCGATTAGATGGAGCTAGTACAAGTAACAAGTACAGTACTTGAGTACATTTACTTAACTGTCCACCATCGTTCATGATTAAAAAAAACAACCAGGTAGAAACAGGACAAAAAAGCAGCGCCTTGTAATGTAATAGCGATATATAATTACTTAAAAAGTAATAGGAAATAAAAAATGTAAAACACGTTTTCACTCTCTTTTGTGTGCATTATATTGAGTTGAATATGGTATATAATATAATATAGTAAATATGATGCGTGTACCTCTCTGCTGAGATGCCTCCAGCAGTCCACCCAGGTGGGGTATACTGAGGCGTAGGGGGGCAGACCTCCAGCCAGCCTGTGGAAACACAGTTCATTAAAGTCTGTAGGATCAAACTCTCCTCAGGATTTAAAGCAGAGGATAACCGGAGCACTCACCCGCAGTTATTAACAGCCATGAGGTTTGACACCAGGACAAAAGGGTATGTGAGCATACTGGCGAAGAACTGGAAGAGAAGAGCAGAGCAGCATGAAGAAACTACACACTGCAGGCTGACAGGCGGCCATGGTGGTTAAACTCACCCCCGTCACTGCCTGGGAGCAGTTCTTGATTTCTCCTGTGTGACTCATCTGTAAAGAGGAACACATCAGCAGTTAGTTATCTGTGAGCCCGAGTGGAGATTGAGGATTGAGAATTGATGAAACATTGCGATGGTGAGAGTACACTGGCTTATATATAAAATAACAGTAGTCAATTTTCATTACAGGGTAAATCCTGCCTGATAGGATAGCGCACACACACCACACACACACACACACACACACACACACACACACACACACACACACACACACACACACACACACACACACACACACACACACACACACACACACACACACACACACACACACACACACACACACACACACACACACACTGACTGAGTCCTGAGTGTGAGAGAAAGCGTACCGAGTCGTCGATGGCATACGTGTTGATGGCGTGGGCTAGCAGGTTACAGATCCACAGAGACAGGACGTCACAGAGCAGACGGGGTATCAAACCACTGGAGGAACACAGCAGGATAAGATTCAAGGTTCAAAGTACAGCTACAGTGAATACATGGCAATGAAAATCTTATGACCCGAGCTCCTCCAACAATGCAGAAAATACAAAATAGTGCAATAAGTCTATATACATGTAATAGAATATGATATATACAAGAACAGAATGTGAACTGTTTATTGCGGTGATAACTGCTTCGATAAATAAGTAGATTGCAAGATGACAAACAGATGAATGTTTATGGAGGCACTTTACAGAAATCAGGTGTTTGGCCTGTGGGGTAAAACTGCCCACAGGCCATAAGACTGCTAAACACCTGATTTCTGTAAAGTGTCTCGATATGACTCATTAACACATCAGCATGATGATTATTGTTCCTAATATTGCTGGATATAACATTATACTACTGAGAGAGAAGAAATAAAAAATACAAGTCTTCCTTTCTCCAGGCTGTGTAACTATGTGGGACTGGACTCTAGATAAACGTCCTGTTTCTAATGTTTTAATGATGATTACAAGTATTCATTTCACTGTCCATTCTACAGCTGATATTACAGTTTATAATTTTTTGGGATTGATCAACATATTTTCACACCCCACTTCAAGCTCAAAGTTTCTGTCCCTTTCTCGCTAAGAGTTGCTACGCTTGGACTCCTTGCTAGAAATGTTCATGCTTTCGCAGAAAGTCTATGACCAGAGGAGTATAAGGAGAAAAAGAAAGACAAGGAGTGTGAGACTTACGCAAAGAATCCTAGAATGCCTTCTTCTCTGTAGATTGTGACGATGGAGTCAAACACCCCACTGAGGATAGAAGATATATATTTATTTGTTTAAGTTTTTAATAAATGTTAAAGTCATTTCATTGAGGTGTGTGTCTATCATGAAAACATTACCTGTATTTTGTTTCCCTCCCAATAAACTGGACCATACATCGCAAAGTAATCACTGAAAAACAATTGGAGGGAAGCAGAGTTGACATAATGTCTCACCGCACACAAATCAAACCAACGTATGCTGTATCACAAGCCATAAAAACGTCCTCTTACCATGAAAGGGATGTGTGACTATGGTGGCGCAGGACCGAGCCACCATCTCTTTGGTTGTCTGAGGAAAATAAGGAAAAATAATTAACTCATATAATCACATAAAACATTTAAGTAAACCTTATCAGAATGTTGTCAATAGGTGCTTTCACTACTACTAATACTTTTCCCACAAAGGTTCATCAGAACTCTTTAGTTCTCGTGAATAAGTAAAGATCGCGTTCACACCGGAATAAGTCCCTGGGGAAGGATTAGGCAAATTAAGCCGCTGACGTCACTACTTCTTCTTCTTCTGCTGCTGCTTTGGGTTTACTGGCAGGCCGCAAACAACTTCACGGCGTATACTGCCACCCGAAGTCCCCGACCGGAAGTCCCCGGAGTTGGGGACTTCCGGTAGAAGCTGCTGGGACTAGTGTTAATTTCGTTGAAATATGTTCGTCAACGACCTTTTTTTCCTGACGAAAACGAGACGGCACCAACGGCAGTAAACAATAACTGTAACGAAATCATCATGCAATATCATTGACGAAAAGTGACGAGACGAAAATGTAGTTTACTAAATAAAAACTATGCCAAAATGCCAAAAACGTTACATTTCTGATCAGTCAGTTTTTCTCCCAGCAGTTCCATTTCCGGTGCTGCGGCAGGGCAGCAGCTGTGTGACTGTGTTGCGTCCGGCGGTACATTTGAATTACACCGGGCAGCGGCACAATATGAACTGTCAGGAAGACTCGGGTCTAACTCATGGTCTAACTAACCTTATTCAATAGAAAATAAAATGGCAACAACAGGGCTTGGGAGCAGTGGTTGTACTCGCGTTAACCGAATACCCCCCCGTCAGCGCGAGTGAGTGATAAATTGTGCACTCGACGGATAATAATGGATTATGACGGAAATGTTACGATCCTGTCTGTCAAAATGACTGACAACGAAAAAGTCTAAAGCCTCCACTGCATGGGAGAAAGAAACGATGTGATATTTGGGCCCATTTTCGTTACAATGAGGCGGAGAAAAAAAGCAAATGCATTGTTTTATCAGAAGGAAGCAATGTGGCCATAACACAGGTAACAACACCACAAACCTGACCAGATACTCTCTGCAAAGCTGCTTAATCATTCAACCTGCTTTTCATCAAATAAGGACAAGATATAATCTTATTGTGAAATAAGTTTGACTAAAATGACAAATTATTGGTTTTGGCTAGACCAGTTTGACTGAAATGTTCTATATAATCTGATGACTAAAGAAGAATCAACAGTTTTCATTGACAAAAAGTAGACTAAAATAATTACTTTTTTTCTTTGACTAAAATGCTCAGACTTTTAGTCGACTAAATCTTGACTAAAATGTTTACTGTTTTAGTCGACTAAAATAAGACTAAAATGCTTAGACTTTTAGTCGAATAAAACTTGACTAAATAAAAACAGGATGAAGGTGACTAAATATGACTAAAACTAAAAAGGATATTTAACACAGGACTAAGACTAAAACTAAATTAAAAAAATAGCTGACGAAATTAACACGAGCTGGGACTCGCCAGAACGCAGACACCTCCTCATCTCCATCGCTCCCATGTTTTCTTTTGTGTTTCCATAAGTTATTCTCTCTGCATTTGTGCACTGGGCTAATGCTAATAATGCTAATGCAAGGATAATAAAATGTCGGCTTCACAAAACTTTTTGGGAGTTTTGCAAACCTTTGTCTCCCACGAAAGAAAAAAAGGGAAAGGGGGTAAAAAGGTTCTCATGAACTAATTTTAGTTCCGGATTTTTTGGTGTGAACGCAACATTTCGGAACTATATCGGAACTAAAGTGGGAAAAGTACTGTGGTGTGAACGCGCCTAATGAGCTTTATGTTGATATTATTTAATAGTTAAACATTTATTTTCTTGCTGTTTTTGTCAATAGTACACACATTATTATTTAGTTTAAGTATTATAATTCATTTAAGTTGTGTTTATGCTTTTATTTTGAAGGCAGCTTTGAGCCTGGGTGATGAGGCATTAGAGACAGGTTGGGGTGGGACTGGCGCAAAGAGAACACGTGTCTTTTCCTGGTAAAAAGAAATAAGGAGGCCACAGGAAACAATAAGGGCAAGATGGGTCAAACTGTTGTTCATTGTACTCATTTGGATCATTGGAATAAAAAAGGCCCAACATGATTTGCTTGCCTCGACATTAGAACAGTTCGCTGTGTAAAATTAGCTATCTGATGCCTGAATAGCAGCTTTATTTTTGAGTTCATTTTCAGTTTTGTTCTTTATGATCGAGCCGCTATGTTATCATTAGACGTATCTTTGAGACTTCTTTCCAGACAAATGTTTAGTTTGCTCCTCCGCAATGGGAATCGCACAACCATGGCTAGCAGTGGGGAGTGCTCAATTAACTCAAAAGGTTGCAATTTGAATTTCTTTAATAATTATTTTACAAAAATTGGAAAAAAGGTTATCAATATACAACATTATTTTTTACAATATTAAAGTAGTGGTGGTGGTAATAATGTAGAAAAGTTCATTATGTTCTGCTTTTGTGTTTTAATTTATGTTTTTACTGAATCTGGTTGATGCCAACAATTCATTTTTTGCAAAGACGTATGAAAACTAAAGTGATTTTAATCACTATTTAAAGCTTATATTTTGATTGTTTTTCCTGATAGGAGCATGTGTGAAACATTATCTCACAATAATGTATTTTATTTCAGTTCTTTGGCTATGACAAATGGTCTGGAGTCATTTGGGAAATTGTTTTGAAGCAAACATGCCATTCAAACCTGCTAGCGGGTTGTGTGTTTAGGGGGCTAACGCAGCACAGAACTAAAGTATTACAGATTTAATAACATGCATGCTTGCAGGAATTTTATAGCACAAACGAAGACAATTAAAAATGAGTGTTGCGATACGGCTGCTATACGTTTTACAAACCACCAGATGTCACTGTGTTTGGCACTTTGAGAAACCCTGAGTTTTTCTAACCTTTTGCCGACTACATCGAGAGAAGTGAGAGTTGTAGGAGGATTTTGCCCGGCTTTAATACACTCTGATAGGCTGTCATTATTTGAACAGTGTTATAGATTAAACAGTCAGTCCCACAGTATAAGTGCAGTGTGTGAGAGTGGTACCTCATTAACAACGTGCTGCAGGGAGCCCTCTGCAGCTTTCTGCTGACCTCCCAGAACCTGGAGAACAGAACAAACCTCAGAACCATCCACATCACAGTATGTTGTAATGGCACAAACAATGAATCAGACTAAAAACTCTTACCTGAAGTGTGCCTTCTTCCTGACATTTCTGTAAGAAACTAGAGGTTAATATGATACAACTGAAGGATTCATAAGGATCTGAATAAATACTTTACATTAAGAAATGAGTTTAACCTTCTTGAATAACATTAAATGAAATCCATTTATCAGGCATCAGTAATCACTCAGGATGTTCAGATATCAGTTTGCTGCATATAAATCCTGATTTAAATTAGATGAGCGGAACATCAACCTACACACATCGAGTCTTATCAGTTTATAAATGATGCAACTTACTTCTATCTGAAGAACCAGCTAAATGTGTACTATAGTACGATGTATTCAGTCCTACCTGCAGTACTCTGCTGTGCACTATGGTTCCGATGGAGCCAGCACAGAGCCTGGGACCGAGCCCTTTGAACAGTCCTGCTTTCCCATCAATCTTGATGATGTGTTTTGCTGAAAGTCAGAAAATACACAAAAGTTGGAAAATTACCTTCTCAAAACAGTAGACCACAAATACATAGTTACAGATTTTAGAAAGGACTCATATAATATTAGTTATCTATATGATAACTAATATTTGTTGTACGTGAGAATTTGTCGCTGTAAGGTAGGCAGCCGTCAAATACAAGTAAACACATTTTTCCGAGTGGGACTGGTTCTTTGGAGTATTTTTAGAGGTAATTTGACAAAATAAATAAAAAAAACAAAGCTGTATTCGTCAGATCTCCACAGCAACAAGCTGTTGGGTCCTGCAGCATCTGAACCAAACCACCAGACTCCGGGACAGTTTCATCCAACAGACCATAAGTCTGTTCAATTCCTGAGCTCTGTGAAGTGTCACCACTTACGTATATTAATAATATGCTGGTTATTTGTGTATCCGTTTGTCCCTCATATCCACTGATTTATATATTGTTACAGTTAACAGTATGTATTATACCGTACCATTTATAAGTACACACTTTTCAAATTACTTGAACCATTTTGCTATGGCACTATTTTATATCGTTAACTGTTGTGTTAAGTGTGTATTACATACATAGAAAGTAAGCCTGCAAACAATATTTATCGAGTATATGACAAATAAAACGTTTAAACCTTTGAACTTTAAGACGGTTTCAGCAGATGATGTTTAACTCAATAAGCCACTTGAGGACACAAGTAACATTGATTTTAAAAAACATTATTTATATTAAAACCCCCTTTACTAATGCATTTGCTTAAATAAATCAGCCAACAAAAGGCAAAGAAGAAGTACACTGTTATCAAGTGTTCTATGGAGGATAAAATGCACTCGACCTCAGGGGATGATGCATTTCTGTAAGAAACATTAGCTGAATAGCACTTTGTTTACTTGTATGAACAATCACAGGGCACCTTAATGGAAATTGAAACACAGGGGAATAGTGTGCTCTCATCAGAGTTGGGTGTACAAAGTAACGCGTTACTGTAATAATATTACTTGTGCCGGTAACGGAGTAGTGTAACGCGCTACTTTTATAATTCAGTAATCACTACAGTTACTAACATTGCCCCGACACGCGTTACTCCGTTACTTACTAAAATCAGTCATAATCATCACACTGACAGACAAGATGGGTTTCCGCTGCAGGTTTATATGCAAGTAATCTGCGCGACTTGCGCGTCCACATCTCCACGTGCAGTGCTGCATAAACATGGCTGAGTCAGAGATAACTTTCGAGGGGTGGAGGCAGGGCCGCCCCTGGCCAACTTGGGGACCCAAGCGACATTGTGAGATGAGATGAGATGAGATGAGATGATCTATATTCAAGCGTAGTTCCCTCTGTCAGCAATGTATCAACAACTACACACACATTGCTATCAGTATTTCTCTGTGTCGTGGTTGACATGATGATGACTGTTAGGAGTTAAGGGGAGAGGCTGAGCATCACCATGAAATGTGCAAATTGACATAAAAATGAATAAAAGGGGAAAAAATGCTCCATGTTTTTTAGGCTGTACACCTGTTATGTAAGCCAACTAGACTGACAGTGTATCACTCTTCCTCCTGTACATTAGCAGATAAAAGACATAACATAATTGAATGAATGGTAAATAAAGAATGCTGGAAATAACTGCATCTCCATTAGCCTACATGCTATGCAGAGACTGCCTTCTTCATGTCGTGAATTGCAGCTGATGTTTTAATATGGCAATTGGCAATTTGACTTATACAACATTCGCAAGTTGTACATTTGACTCGTACAATAACTCACCTTCGAGTGATGCTCTAGTTTCTTCATGTTTTGTTTATTTTCCCTCTTGCTTGCTCCGGACTGAAACTGTCTTTTCACCGACATCTCTTCACCTGCACTAGTGGCCGTATCAAAGCCGTGATTGGTCCGATGTCGATTCATTGCAATGGTGTCGGGTTACAGACGTGCTCCCCTCGTCACCTCTCACTCTCGCGGGGGGTGCGCGGAGAACTGAGCGGAGAACTGCGCACAGCAGCTGAGGCCCTCTGGGCGGGCCCCCTGCATAAGGCGGGGCCCCATGCAGCCTGCGTGATTGGCCTGTAGGGAGGGGCGGCCCTGGGTGGAGGTATGTCCATTACTTTGAGTTTGTCCAAAGAATAGACAGGAATGTGACCGTGAGGTGCAAACTGTGCCCAGGCCAGAAGCTGTTATCCACTGCTGGAAACACCACGTCAAACCTCATCAAACACCTGCAAAGAACACATGCTAAGGTGAAGCTACCGCAGACGCTATTTGTTGTTTGTTTATATCCCGTATCTGTTCTTCTTCTCTGTCTTCCGGTTGTTGCCTGTTTTGAATGACGAATACACACTACCGCCACCTGCTGGTAAGGAGAGTTATTGCCGCACACTAGGGGTGTAACGGTTCACAGAAGTCACGGTTCGGTTCATACCTCGGTTTGGGGGTCACGGTTCGGTACGGTTTCGGTACATCAAGGAAAAGCAAAATAAAGTCCCAAATGCATTCTTTTTTTCTGCTGTTATTTTTATTAACAGTAGTGCAAGTTTTGGTATGAAAATAAGGAACTCTAACATTTGGAATCATTAACTGTATTACACAGTTAAAAACAAACCACAAACAGTAACACTCAGATGGCCATATTATGTATAATGGCTGATGTCAAACAAAAAGGTTAAATAAGCTGTACAACTAAAAAGAATGTCTTGAACATATTAAAATAAATAATAAGAAAGTGTTTGAATCACAATCAATAAAAGGTAATACAGAACTGTATAACATCTCCTGATGTCAAAATATAAAATAAATACAATGATAAATATAAAACAAAATAAAATCTGTATCTTTAGGAGCAATGTCTAACATGTGTAATTAACTTGTGAGTGTGTGAGGCCATTATGCCTAAATAAAGGTGCTCAAGCTTTACTCTATTTTCAAGTTTGTCTTCAAAAAGATGAGTTTGTCTCCGTTGTCAGTAGTGAGGGCAGATCTGTTGGCGGTAACTATGTCACCTGCCGACGAGAAAACCCTCTCGCTGGGGACTGAGACTGACTCGGATGTGATTGAGCATGTTTGACGTGTTACCACTAGCATACCGCACCGCTGTGGAACAACGCCGACACACCGTCCTCGTCCGATCCACAACTCGCACCCCATCATTGTTGTAGTCCACAGGGAACCCGAAATTTTCCCACACACCTGATTTAAAAGATACAGGTGGGTCTTCTAGCTCCTGTGTGTTGTGTGAACTCGCCATTAGCTACTAACTTTTCTTCTTCCTGTATTGTGTTCGTTTTGTTGTGTTGTGTTTTGTTCTTGTTCTTCATTTGTTATTTACATGCGGCTGGTTTTTAGGCGGAATACCGCCCCCTGGATTATATATAGTGTAATACTGCCCTGAGTGACAGACTTTTTTCCCACTCGTAAAAAAAAGGCGTATTCGCTGTGTGACTGCATGTGCCGAACTGTGACGTCCGAACCGTGACGAATACGGATACCGTTACACCCCTACCACACACGCATGCGCAGTTCGTACATGCTCGGCTGAAGTCTTTGCGGTGTGTTCCAGTGCGACACATGGCCAAGACGCAGGAGAACACGCCGACGCAACAGCGTGAGCAGAGATATACTGCGCAACATACAGATAGCAGGAGACAGAGGACAGCCATGGTCAGATAGGAAAACATTCAGGAACTTTCTGGATCAGTCTTATGCGACAATGGAAACTGAACTAAAGAGAACATTTGAAACTTTAGCGGTCTGCGTGATCTGCCCGTAGGGAGGGGCGGGCCAGCCCTGGGAGTAAAGAAACGAGTAAAGAAACGAGTAACTTTATGTAGAGAGTAACGAAGTAGTGTAATATACTACTTTTTTTTAAAGTAATATATTACATTTTTTTAGTAACGACCCCATCTCTGGCTCTCACCATAGTGTTTTAAAGGTCTCCTATTATGCTATTTTTAGACATATATTATGGGTCTCAAATATATAAAAATCAAGTCTATGATGTGTTTTGCTCAAAATACCAAACAGATCATGCATGTTAGACATCGTGATTTACGTCATATCGGCAGCAAATCTGGATTAGCTCCGTTGTACCCCCGTTTTTAGAGATTTGGGTACGGAGGAAAAGAGAGAGGGTTTTGTTTTCTGACACTTTGTGAGTATCCTGGCACACCGGGGACACATTTATTAGGGCTGTCAAGTTAACGCGTTAATAACTATTAATATAATTTTTTTTAGCCCCATTAATAATTTTAACTTGCGTATATGTGTATTTGTCCTCGGCCCGCCCCGTAGTTTCAGAGCCCAAAGGCTTGACGCTGTTGTTGTTGTTGTTAGTTGGATGGTGGGAGATTCTAGCGAGAGATATGGATACAAAAAAAAAGGTGTTTTAAACAGCAAGCCAAGCACACAGCTGATGCTGACAGCCCCGCTCCTGCCGCTCGCTTGCGGCAGACCACCCTTGAAAGTTTGCCAGGGAGACACCTGGACACATCTATGAGCAGCAAGCTTTCAACAGCGATAGGACAATTAACATTGTGGAGGACGAGTGACTGTGTGAGATAATTCGGATCACATCCAACGTGTCGACTGCACATCACAGCCAGGGTTCGACATTATAAATGGCACGCTGGCCCGGAAGCACTATTTAGACACCCCGGGCCAGCATAACGTACTTTCCACTTGCCCGCTCGGGCCACTACAAATATTGTTTAAAAAAAAATGTTTCCTGTGGTATTGGTATTTTGACTAGCAATTTTGTTAAATTGTTTCGTTTATTAACGCTACAACATAGCGTTCCGTGAGTCGCTTGTCCTTGTTGGGGGAAAGCAAACGGAGCGCAGCGTGAACAGGCCCCCGTGAGCGGGAGCGTGCTCCGTCACTACAGACTATCGCGCCACCTAACCATTCGCCAAAATGTTTTTAATACCAGCGGTAACCGGCCAAGCACCGGGCAAAAAACAATCTTCAAATAAAAGAAAGTCACCGGAGGAGTTAAAGGAGAGTGACAAGAAGAGGGAGAGAAAGTTTCAGATTGATCGATGGAGTTGGCTTCTAGTGGTGCAGTGCCGCGTCCTAAAACCCTTTTATAATCTATCGATTAGATTTATGGTTCGAAAATTATAAAAGTAGGGTAGACATGTGGAGATTATCCGGCTGAACAAAACGTGCATTTATCAAACAGGTTTGTTTTCCACAGACCTTATTTCCAGCTATTTTCCAAAACCCTGTGGAGAAATCCCATTACTTTCTGTCGAGGGAACCAGCAGCTTACTTCCTGGTTTTATGACGCGTCACTGGCTGCACCTCAATATGATGCCAAAATAAAAACGGCTTTGTACATCAATGCCGACCTATGCTGACAAGTAAGTGAAGAGTAGAAAACATAAAGGTATTGGCTATAGGGAAATGTCCCAGCAGTTTAGGATAATGAAGGATCCAATCTGATCTATAGCCATTACATCTCTAACTCCTAATGACAGGAAGGCAGAAAGTGCTCATAATAATAGCAGACATTTAACAATGACCACAATATCATTATTTTAATAAACCAAATATGAACAATTGAGGAAAATGAGGAAGAGCTGATTGTTCAAATGTTGTAGTACAAGTAGTAATGTAGTTAGTGCATAAATTACTATTGCAACAAATGTGTTTGTTTTTTTTGGACGAATGCTCAGGGCCAGTGGTTACAATGGTGGGGCCAGTGACAATACAATTCCACCGGCCCGGAGGGCCAGTGGCTTTTTACCCTTAATGTCTACCCCTGACAGCGCATTATTTTGACCCCTGTGGGAACTTCAGTCTCATGCTTTGACTGATATCAGGGCTCGACATTAAGGACTGCCCGATGGCCCTGGGCCATCTAGTATTTAGCTCGGGCAATGAAACCTCACCTGCTGGTTGCCCGATCGGGCAATGAAGCCTCACCTGCTGGTTGCCCGATCGGGCAATAAAGCCTCACCTGCTGGTTGCCCGATCGGGCAATAAAGCCTCACCTGCTGGTTGCCCGATCGGGCAATGAAGCCTCACCTGCTGGTTGCTCGATCGGGCAATGAAGCCTCACCTGCTGGTTGCTCGATCGGGCAATGAAGCCTCACCTGCTGGTTGCTCGATCAGGCAATCTATTATGCCAGTATCATGCAGCTCGCGGATCCAGTAATGAGTGACCCGACAGTAAAACTAATCATATCTATAACTAGTTTGAGAGGTAATTAAAATAGCTACGTGTGATATTCTAACCTGAAGTGTGTGTGTTTTGTCCGCTCACCGCTGCATGTGATCACGCAGAGCTGCGTGTCGACTCGTCAGCAGCAGCTGATCTCTCTCTCCCGTCAGATTAGACTTCACTCGCGTTTATGTCCATATCGATCAGATCTAGCTAATGATATGACTACCTGTTTATTAAAAGACACCTAAACAATAAGTGTGGCTATGCAACCTGGTGAGGCCACAAAGTATAGCGCAGCATTATGCATTTGTTTACATGCCCACCGGAACCCCGAGGCATTACCAACAGATCAACGCACAATCAACCCATACAGGACATCTCTTTCTCCACATTAAGTGTTAGACATTAGAATTGACTATTCTTGTCTGTCACATAAGTGGCGCAACTGAAGCGGTATTGCGCTAAAGGGAAATTATTTTGACTGGACATTTTGACCAAAGAGATTTAGCCGGCTAACGGGAACTCTGACGTCGCCATTTTGTGTGCTTCGCGGATGCGCTCGGCTCCTCTCGACTGCTGCTCGGGTCTGCTCGGTCAGCTTCCGGATGAGGAGGCATTCGTTCGATCAACTTACAGTAGATAACATTACAAACATTTTTAATAGGGGCCATAATAGTGTAAATAATGTTTGTTTTGGCAGTTATAACTGAATGTAATGTTTTCTACTTGTGAACATTTGGGAAGGCATTTGCCTTCATCAGATGGAAAGTGTCTTGACCAACAACTTAAGTGTTTCTTATAGCTATGCAGGGCATGCAAGCGAGCAAACACAAACAAGAACAAACAAGTGAAATGAAGAATAAAATTGAACAATATAATATTGTGGTGGTTCATCTTATAATTCAGTAGAGAATGCACCAGACCGCATCCAAGACCTGCAAAAATCTAAATGTTCTAGGGGGAGGCCCCCCAAACCCTCCGCGCGCATTTTTTAGGGCAATCTCTATTGGGCTCAGGGCCATCTGTAAATTAGCTTAGATGGCCCTCCTTAATGTCATGCACTGGTTATGAAGACAGAGGAGCGGCATTTCACCGACAACTGTAAACAGGCTTGTCTGTTTGAGCAACTAGCTCAGTGTTGGAAGATAGTGTAAGAGAGAGAGGTTCCAGGTTGTTGTATTGAAAATATTCAGGAGAATATTTGTCATTGTTCAGAGGTTGTTGTATTGTTCCAATGATAATAAACAAACATTTGCATAAAGCATATTTGTCCACGCATGTTGATAAGAGTATTAAAAACTTGAAAAATATTCCTCTAAGGTACATTTAGAACAGATAAAAATGTTGCAATTAATCGCGATTAACTATGGACATCATGTGATTAAATATTTTAATCGACTGACAGCCCTAATATTTATGTATAAAACACATCAAAAAGTGCATTTTGCATGATAAGTCCCCTTTAAGAACAATGTTACTTTAAGGGCCTCATTTAACACAATCCGATTTACATCATGACAAAACTTTTTTTTTACCAGGCTTTGTAGACAGGACAGAAATGGTGACTCAACCGGGCCATTTTTTTGAGAATTTCAAAATAAAAGTAAATCTTAAAGATGACAGTTAAAGATGTTTTCACTTCTTATAAATGATATTGGAACATCATCCATGGAATATATGTTTTGATCCAGATCCATGTATTGTTACACCCCAATATAACAGTTAATGTTGAATAATCAAAATGGAATCTGATCTCAGTCAATTACAATAACTCTTCCAGACACAGCGTAGAACAAATACATTTAAAAAAGGTAAGAACTTCAGCAGCACAATCTTCAATGCCCATACAGAGACAAGGACACGTCCTTCCCTGCTTTCTGCAGAGCAGTACTTTGCCGTACTTAGTTCATCAGAACTAAAGAGCAGATCACGTTCACGCCGGAATAAGTCCCAGAGGGAGGATTAGGCAAATGAAGCCGCTGACGTCCCTTCTTCTTCTTCTTCTGCTTTTGGTTTACCGGCAGGCCGCAAACAACTTCACGGCGTATACTGCCACCCGAAGTCCCCGGACGGAAATCCCCAGAGTTGGGGACTGGCTTCAGTAGAAGCCTTCCGAGTAAATCGCCAGAATGCCTCCTCATCACTCCACTGCTCCCATGTTTTTTTTTTGTGTTGCCATAAGTTAGTCTCTCTCCGTTGGTGCCCTGGGCTAATGCTAATAATGCTAATGGCAGCAAATACAAAACTTTTCCGAGTTTTACGGGGCGTGGTTTGCAATCCGCCCAGCCAATCAGAAATGGAAACCTTTTTCTCCCATGAAAGTACCTGCTCTCTAGCAGGGACTAAAAAGGGGGTGAAAAGGTTCTCATGAACTATGTTCTAGTTCCGGATTTCTTCGGTGTGAAGTAGGGGTGTAACGCTACACGTACCCATACCGAAATTATTCGGTACACGTGTGAACCGAAAGTGTCCGGGGGGCATGCTCTCCCGGGAAGATTATTAAATGTTGAAGTTGAAAGCCTCAATCTGGTGCACTTTGAGAGCAAAATTAGGAGATTTATGGACACATCTCTCAACACCCATATGAAACAGAACTGTAAGCAGATTTATTTTTCTTTATGGATATTTTACAAAT
This sequence comes from Harpagifer antarcticus, assembly GCA_902827135.1. Lineage (NCBI taxonomy): Eukaryota > Metazoa > Chordata > Actinopteri > Perciformes > Harpagiferidae > Harpagifer > Harpagifer antarcticus. The sequence goes on along the minus strand of CADEHL010001110.1, from coordinate 132,936 downwards.
CATTCCCCAACTTTTTTTTACTGTCACATAGTATTTTATACCTGTTTACTTTATTCTCTTATTTTTTTATAACTATAATGATCATATAAAGATGTGCCTTTACCTCACTGGTTGAAGAAAAAGAGATAATCTCTCTAGGGCTCTGTGTCAGACGAGACATATACCACGTTAGGCTCGTGTTGTATTCAAGGACCCTGACCTTGGCCAGGAAAAACAGGCACTCGCTTGTTTAATTTTTTTGCGGTCTAGATTTCTTTAATTTTTTTCTTTTTTGCGTGTGTACATAAATTACCTCGAGGGCCTTACCAAATTGTCTCGCGGGCCGTATACGGCCCGGGGGCCGCAGGTTCCCCACCGCTGTTATAAAGCATACAGTTGTAAGCAGGGCTTAATGTGAAAGACACTCACCATAAGCAAACAGTCCAGGCAGCTGGTAGACTTGTCTGCCAAACAGGTTCCTGCCCAGGGTTGGAGCGAGTGGCTCATGTCCTACCTAACGACACAGTGATAAGAGAGTGATGAGCAATATGCACTGTAACTGTATGCACTTTATGTCTTAGAAACTGTGGCTCCCCCACACTTCCTGGTGTTTTGATACATTGTAGTCAAGTTGTTGACATTTTGCCTCAGTGGAATTTGTTTATTCTACAAACTATCCTAACATTTTTCTGGCCACTACTTCATTTTGTCAACCGTAAACCGTCAATGAGTTGCCTCCACTGGTCAAAGCTAGTGGTCTGAAGTAACTAAGCATTTATTCAAGTATTGTACTTAAGTATAATTGGACTGTCTTGTACTTTACTTGAGTATTTTCATTTTCTGCTACTTTGTACTTCTACTTCAATACATTTCATAGGGAAATGTTGTACTTTTTTGCACTACATTTATTTGGCACGTGTAGTTACTTTTACATAACGTGTTTGTATAATATATATTTACTACTAATTGACTCACTACTTCCCAAAATGTGCTCCATATTTAAGAAGTTAAAAACTACTTTCACTTTTGACACTTGATACATTTAGCTGATAATACTTCTGTACTTTTACTTTAGTAACATTTAAAACTCAGGACTTTTACTTTAGTGTATGCTTAGACTGTGGCATTACTACTTTTACTTAAGTAGATACGGTGGCCCTGAAGTGCAAGGCAAAACAACATTTCAGAAAACACTACAACAGAAAACACCACAACATTTCAGAAAACACCTCTGCATTTCACAAAACGCTACAGCATTTCACAAAACGCTTCAACATTTCAACTTTTACGGAAAGGAAGTTGTAAAGGAATACCTTTAGGGAGAACACTTCTTGTTTGTGATTGGACAAAGCCAGCCAGAGAAGCACTGCTGTGATTGGTTGATTTTGCTGCCAGTCAAGAAATGAGGCTTCGTGATTGGTCAGCACCCGATAGCGCAACATGTCCCAAAACATCAGCCGTTAGCACACAGCTCCTCATATCTGTTCAGAAACTGGACAAAAGTTAAACATGTACAAACCACAGACTGTCTGTGTCATGGCGAATACAGTCGCTGCTTTATTTCTCTCTGTATCATGTTGTTGTGAGTGTGGACGGAACAGTTACAGGTTCGATTATCCTGATCGATCCGATCTCAATTCAGGTTTTTTGCCTGCACACTTGTCAGAGCGTTTTTACTAACCGGTATCAGTATGTTGTTACTTCGGCATCATTTTGAAATGTGTATTACAATTAAATCCCGGTCAAATATGTTCATTTTGTTGTAGTTGGTATCTACCATAGTATTTTCATGGATATAAGCCCCGCCCCCTCCAACACGTCTTGTTTGAATGACAGGATTGAACACAGCTGACAGCCGTGGTGAAACTCCAGCGATTACGGCCCGTCCACACAGCGGCGTGCGTTGAAAGCTTCACCATTCACTTTGAATGGGGTGACCTCACTTTTCGCCAAACTGCATTGTGGGAAGCGAAGCGGAGCTTTGCTGGCGTGGCTCGCTGCAAAAGTTGAGCAATGTTCAACTTTTGATGCCTCGGCAGAAGCGTCAGCCAATCGAATCATATGCCAGTACAAGCTCTAGCCAATCAAACCGCTGCTTGTGTGTCAGGGGCGGGAGATTCATGTGATTGGTTGTTAGTCGAATTTCAGACACGCCCGCCGGCAAGCTTCAACGCACGCTGCTGTGTGGACGGACCGTTAGAGCGATGTAAATACTGTGGTAGACTACAACAAAATTAACATTTTACCGTGATTTAAAATTGTAATATACGTTTCAAAATGATGCCGAAGTATCAACATACTGATACCGGTTAGTAAAAACCATGAATTAATTAAGTGTGCAGCCAAGACGGCAGGCGAAAAACCTGTGTTTTCTGAATGTGTATCGGATTGATCAGGATAAACTAACCTGTCTATGCTCCGTCCACACTCACAACATGATACTGACAGAAATAAAGCAGCGACTGTATTTTCCATGACACAGACGTGTTTTGTTCATGTTGAACTTTGGTCCAGTTTCTGAAAAGATATGAAGAGCTGTGAGCTCTGTGTGCTAACAGTCGGGTGCTGACCAATCACGAAGCGTCATTTCTTGACTGGCAGCAAAACAACCAATCACAGCAGTGCTTCGTCATTTCTTGACTGGCAGCAAAACAACCAATCACAGCAGTGCTTCTCTGGCTGGCTCTGTCCAATCACAAACAAGAAGCGTTCTCCCTAAAGGAATACCCTTTCTGTAAAAGTTTAAATGTTTTGTGAAATGCTCTAGTGTTTTGTGAAATGCTGTAGTTGTTTTGTGAAATACTGAAGTGTTTTGTGAAATGTTGTGGTGTTTTGTGAAATGCTGTGGCGTTTTCTTTTTTTTGTTTTGACTTGCAATTCAAGGCCACCGTAAGTAGAGGACCTGAGTACTTCTTCCATCACTGGTCAAAGCTGACTTAGTAACAGCTATTGTTAGCTTACTGTCTTTTTTATTGGGCTAAATGACACCGGGCTGTAGATAACAGTACTGTTGCAAATGAGTTATTAAAATTGCACGACGATAGTGAGCCAACAGCACCCTGTGGTGTAAAACTAACTGTACGGACAACTAAGGGCATTTTACTGTGAAACAAAGCCACTGTTTCTGAATGGAAACTATGAAGGCACTTCGGGGAATTGTATTCATACAACACAGAGGTTCGAGGTTAGCTAGCAAAGCAGAGCTGCTCGGCTGATAGCTAGTTAGCTGTTATTCCTAGCTATGTCAACCAGGTTAGAAATAACAGCATGTGTGCGTGAGAATGCACACATGCTGTTATTTTAAATGGGAAATTAAGTGTTCAAGTAAATTATGCATACACCAAAAATACAGAAACAGGACTATATATTAATATAGTATGAACTTCAACAATTGCTTAACACAACTAACTTCCGCCTACACAGAGTATTTGGAAACAGAAGGTCATCGGGACAACAGACGGAGCATAATGTAGTTGATGTTGTCGGAGGAATATTTGCTGCCGTATGTATTAGCTGAATCAAATAGTCCGTAATAATTATTGACGAACGAGCATTTATATTAATTTACTGACAGGCGAGGCTAATTAAACTGCGCTATTGTAAATGGAGTTTGACAGGTCCCTCCTCAGGCTAACGTTGTTTACAAATGCGAGCCAAAAGTATCCAAAGCAGCTCCTAAAGCAGAAACATCTCCCAGCGTCTGCACCGACCCCTCCCCTCTTACCTGGATCAGGACTTTAATGTACATCAAAGGGTGGGAGAGGACGGTGAGCCCTGATCCCAGCAATACTTGGCCACACGTGTCCGCCATTTTTGGAGAGATAGGAAGCCCTTCACGTTCGTCTTCTTGCGTCAGAGGAAGCGATCCCGCCTTATTTATTACGGTACCGCCATCTAGTGTTCTTCCATGGCTCAGCATCAGACCCTGTCCATAAATTCAATCTCTGCTTTCTCCACTAGACAGCCGTGGTGGAAAAATATTTGAGATGCGTTACTTGAGTAAAAGTACCAATACTTTGTTAAAATACTTCCTTACAAGTAAAAGTATTGTATTCGAAATCGTACGTAAGTGAAAGTAAACATGTAATATCAGCAGGGGTTAAATTGGGATGTTATATGTGGCGGGGGGGGCTCTGTGTAGAGGGGGGGGTCCAATTAGATCAGGGGTGCCCACACTTTTTCAGCTAGGGAGCTACTTTTAAAATGACCAATCCCATATGATCTACCTACAGGATGATGATGATCTACCCAATCTGTGTCGCGTGCGCGTCACATAAACGCATAATAGTGCGTCGCATTTGCGCTTCAGATGAGGAGGTGTGGCCCCCTCATAACTGCATGAACCCATATGGCACAATACAACTCAGACTGGCTTACCTGTACGCAGACCCGGCCCCCTGGATTTGGGCCTGCTGTTTTAATCAGGGCTGAATACAACATTATAATTGTTTTATTATTATGTTTATTGTTGTTATTTGTAGGGCTTTGTCCTTATATTTATTTTAAACTATGTTGAAAGATTAGTTTAATATAATTTTTTTATTTTGCTGGGTTGAGTCGTGTGGGTTTTTGAGTGAGATGCGGCAGAGCAGCCTGTCCGTTTACTCTTGCAAGGTTAGTTTGGCTATTATCATTTATATTTATCTGCAACAATGGATATCAGGAAGTGGTTCATGAAAGGAATATGGCAACTCAGCGGGACCTGCTGCCAACGCAATGCAATCGAATGTAAAACATGATTGATGAAAGTAGTAAATCGGTCAGATTTGACCCGAAGACAACAGGAGGGTTAATGCCATATTCACTTAGTAACGAACAACTTTTACAAATATTTCTATATAGTCTGTGTTGGTAAATGTCATCTAGGTTGCACATTTCCTGCTGAAATACATGCATACCAAGTCACTGCGTGGCACTTTGGTTTTTGATAAAACAGTGTAGTTCCACTATATAAACGTTACATTCATAATCAAACGAGACAATCTGCAAGATAATTAGCTATTTGGTATTATTCTTAATGCTTGTCATTCACACGTTAATAAAATAAGTACCGATACATAGCAGAATAATTGTGGCGGTGTTCAGCTTAATAAACCTTGCTCAACATCATTTATTTAGCTAATACTACAGCGGGCTACAGGCGAACCAAGTCCGCGTTTCGATGCATTCCTTGATCTCTAGTTATAACGCCGGACTCCGCCGCTGGCCGAAGCTAACGGAGCCCCAGGGGGCTAGCTACGGCCGCCGGGACCTATGGCCGGGACGCGCTAGCGAGCTAGCCCCCTGCAGCCCCGTTAGCTTCGGCAGCGTGGACTCCGGCGGCCCCACTGGGATAATTGGGTCCCCTTTTCACATTTGCTCCCGTTTAGCATTATGGGCGTCATAGCCATATAGTATAAAAGTCTTACCCAAGGCTGAATCATAAACTAAACTGTATATATGTATAAAGGGTTACGTTCTTAGCTGACTAATAAGCTACATAACAAGCTAAGCTAACAAGCACACAAACACCTGCTAACTGGGTTAACATGTATAATATTATCATTTTACTCAGCAAAAAAGGCTGAAAGTAGACTTCTTGGAAGTTCTGTTAGTACATCCAAGCGCACAGCATGACATTTTAATTATCTGGTATTTGTAACAATATTCCCTAACAGGCACGATCACCACGAACAAGTTGCTGTTAGCTGACAGTGAGGCACGTATCTGTCAATCAACGTGACCACGCCCTAATGTGTGCACAAACTTTAAGACCTAATATAAATAAAAGGGTCGCGTTAGAAAACAATTCACTCACAGATCCATAATCATGAAGGTGGAATCTAACTATATCGATAATAAAAATGTATGGAGCCAGGGGTAGAAACATGTTTTTTTCTGCTGTAAAGTTGGGCATTTTAACATGGGGGTCTATGGAAATTGCTCCTTTCTGCAGCCATCGCCTATCGGCCAATATATGAACTGCAGTGTGTGGCACCTCCGTATTGGCTTCACGGCTCTACCCCACAGTTTGCCGCTTGGTTACAATACGTAACCCGGCGTTATATCTCTCACAGGCTCCGCCCTCTACTGGACTCTATGGGTACAGTGGGCGGAGCCCCGATGTATGCACGCACTGTCATCCAGCACACCGTCCCACCTCACTGTCCCTGACCCTATTTAGAGAGAATGGACGTCCATTCTCGGGAGAGACCCAAACGACGGACTGTAAACAGGGTCCCACACTCAAAGGCACCCAGAGATCCAGGGTGATGCACATGGCTTTCTTACCCAGGAATGAGTGTGTGAAACCTGGGGAACATGTACAGGACTCTGTCCATTTCATCCACATTTGACTCATGAAATGTACAGCAGAGTCACTGATGTAAGCAGGGTCCCACACTCACAGGCAGAGCTCCAGGGTGATGCACATGGCTTTCTTACCCAGGAAGAAGTGTGTGAAAGCTGGGTAAAGTGTTCCTGCAGCCCCTCCATAACGGTAATAATGGTTAGAAATCATTTCCAGGGCAGAAAGCTGTTTTTGACTCATGAAATGTACAGGAATCTGTCCATTTCATCCACATTTGACTCATGAAATGTACAAGAACATAAGGGCAGCAGAGTCACTGCTGTAAGCAGGGTCCCACGGTCCCAGGCAGAGCTCCAGGGTGATGCACATGGCTTTCTTACCCAGGAAGAAGTGTGTGAAAGCTGGGTAAAGTGTTCCTGCAGCCCCCCAAAGCTCCACATTTGACTCATGAAATGTACAGCAGAGTCACTGCTGTAAGCAGGGTCCCACACTCAAAGGCAGAGATTCAGGGTGATGCACATGGGTCAGAAAAAGTCTAAGTTAACTTTTGGAAGAACCATAGAAAAGGGTGAATATGGATAAAATGTATCCGAATATAGTGTCTCTTAAGGCAGGTAGAGTCCCCTGACAACTCCCCTTACATTCCTCCAGAGGCAGAAAAAGTCTCTACGTTATCTTTTGGAAGAACCAGAGAAAAGGGTGAAAATGGATCAAATATATCCGAAAATAGTGTCTCTTAAGGCGGGTAAAAATTATGTGAATATGGGGTGACGTATATGGACACTTGAGCACCAGCAAGACCCCCACCTCCATAACCTTGTGCACCAGGCGAACCTGTGTACCCACACTTAAGCACTCCCCCACGGACTACACCAAGAGGGAACACCGGTCAGAAGTTCGTGCCCCTGGTAACACTGAATAACAAAAATGCCATTAAAACTGCTATGCATTGAGGATTTTAGTCCGAGATGAGTGCTTATCTTCGGGTATCTTGTGTCAGCTTCGTGGACCCCAATTTAAAAGGAAATGTCCATGATATTGACAAACATATTTATACACAGAATGATGATTATTTTACTCTCAGATCAGTGCTTTTATGCGGGTATCACTGCTGTTAGCAGGGTGTCAGCTTTTTGTCCATTTCATCCACATTTGACTCATGAAATGTACAAGAACATAAGGGCAGCAGAATCACTGCTGTAAGCAGTGTCCCACACTCACAGGCAGAGCTCCAGGGTGATGCACATGGCTTTCTTACCCAGGAAGAAGTGTATGAAAGCTGGGTAAAGTGTTCCTGCAGCCCCTCCATAACGGTAAAAGTGAAAAAACGATTTAAAACCGTTTAAAAAGCCATTTGAGTGCAGTTATCATGTGTCCCCACAGGAGGGCGCATCAGCCAAGTGAGCACAGTGCAAAAACAGTCAAAAACACCCTAAAAAAAGGGCAAATCAATGGATTTAAAGTGCAGGGAAGCTCCACAACACTCACAGGTACATTCCTAAATCCCCACAATAGTGACAACGGTGATTTAAACTAGTTTCTGCGGGGAAAAGAGTGCTAAAAATCGGATTAAACTCTGCTAACAGTGTGCTAAAAGCCTGATTGTTTCAGAGACCCATAGCCATGACACAGTGAACCATTTACATCCACAAGTATCCATTTAAAAGTCATTTTTGTAGGGGAAAAAGGGTCCAGAGAGAAGCCTGAAAATGCCTCTCCAGGACCCGGAGAGCTCGCAGGTGCTGGAGAGGAAGAGACAGGCTCACAGGCAGGCCCGGGGACCCCTGCAGAACCCACAGCTGCTGGGTATCGACATGGAGGTTTGGCAGTCCGCCGTTCAGCACCCAAACTCGGCCCTGAGACCTCCAGTCCCTCTCTTAGCTATAAGAAGCCGTTATCCCGCCAAACTTTTTGCTTACGGCCATACCACTCTGATCACGCCCGATCTCGTCCGATCTCGGAAGCTAAGCAGGGTCGGGCCGGGTCAGTACTTGGATGGGAGACCGCCTGGGAATACCCGATGCTGTAAGCTTTTTTTGTTAAATACAGGCACATCCATGGTGATAAGATAAGATGTATAACCGAAAATAGCATGCTAAATGTGGGTAGATTAGTTTCAAAGGTCGGGGGGACTGTTTTAATTCAGTTTTGCAATTAAAATGGGTCATTCAGAATGTGATGTTTAACAATAAATAGAACACGAAGCAGCTCCAGCATCTCTCCCTCACATGAGCAAACAGGATATGTCAGACTACCAGGAGACAGAGCGCGAAAACCACCTATTTGTAGCCGCTCACAGAGCCCCAAATGACGGACTAAGACGCTCCAGCATCTCTCCGTGATATGAGCAAACAGGATATGTCAGACTTCCATGAAATATACCGGGAAAATCACCTATTTGTAGCGGCTCACAGAGCCCCAAAATACGGACTAATGATCTCCAGCATGCCTCCATTACTTGGGCACTTAGGTTATTTCACACCTCCAGGAGAGAGACCAGTAATTGCACCTCTATGTGGCGGCTCACAGACCCCCAAAATACGGACTAATGATCTACAGAATGTCCCCCTGACATGCACATTTCCATAACCTCACACACCGTGAGACCCCGGGCCCCCGAACTTAAGCACTCCCCCACGGACTAAACCCAGATGATCACACCCTCAAGAACCTCGTGCCCCTGGGAACCTTAAAGGGGGGGTGGAGTTTGCGGTGCTTTACTGTCCGCACACCATCATCCATATTCATCCTTATTCACAGCCCCACCCACCCTCCTGTGGAGGATGTTCTCATGCTGGTAACCCTTTAAATAGTCTGATACTACCACTGCACTTTACAAGCCAGAAATAATGTTTAAATTGTCGGGAAAAGAGTTTTTAAACATCTGGAAGAGATTATTAGCCTGTCATTTTGCAAGATATCATTTAACATGGTAGGTCTCTTGGACAAGGACAGAATATGTCCATTTCTAGGAGAGTTTCCATGTTAAATCATATCTTGCAAAATGACAGGCTAAAAACCAGGAATAAGTGTTTAAAAGGCGGGGAAAAGTTGTTTAAAATAGTCTTATACTTCCAGGGCGCATCACCACATTTTACAAGCCAGGGAAGGTGTCTGAATCCTGGGTAAACTTTGTTTAAATAGTATGATACCTCCAGGGCGCATCACCACATTTTACAAGCCAGGGAAGGTGTCTGAATCCTGGGTAAACTCTGTTTAAATAGTATGAGACCTCCAGGGCGCATCACCGCATTTTACAAGCCAGGGAAGGTGTCTGAATCCTGGGTAAACTTTGTTTAAATAGTCTGATACCTGGCACTGTATCAACCCCTGGGAACCTTAACCTCTTAAGCCCGAGGGTCCCCCAAGTGGACCCCTCCCACCGTTTTTTTACGAGACTATGTCTCAGGGCTTCTTAACATTTATGAAACTATTAATGTTCCATACCCTTTTAACGGTAAGAAACTCAGCTAACTGACAATGTGAACCATGTTTAGCTAAAAGAAACACAAGAGTAATACCAAGCCTTTGAATTAGCATGGAGCGAAAAAATGCTAACTAATGCTAACGGACTTTTGCACAGCACTCACGGTAGAAATGCCCTTATTACTTATCCTAACTGCACAAAGAAGATATCCGATTAAAGCTGAGACTCCACAGATTCCACACATGTAATGTCATCACTGTAAGACCCTGAATTCCTGGAGCTATCAGCCAGAATAGAGAAAGTAAACAACATCCGGTCTCAAAAATATTACAATAATTACGTCTTACCTTTTTTGATTTGTTATCAAAAGTTGTGTTCACCGGAATAAAAACGCCGCTCAAGGTTAATCCAATGCCTTTGTGTCACGTAGAAATGTTGACTGATAATCCATCATCATATTTATGGCAATATACTGGGTATAAAGTTTTGCAGTCCAGGCGTGCACTTTCAGATATGCTTTGTTCGCTTCTCTGTTACGTCCGCTATGGTAATGTTTACGTGGATTTGGGAACTGCCCATCGATTCTATTGGTTCTGATGGTTAAGAAAAAGGTGTAAATCACACGAATCGACCAATGGGTTCCAGAGATATAGTCCTGCGTAAAGTATAAAGAATGCCAGCCAGTTTAAGTACATTAGCAGCCGACTTCATTTATTGTTTACTACGGAAGGAAGCAGGAAGCAGGAATTGCAGGACAGAGCACACAGAGCACACAGAGCGGACAGCAGATAACGGAATTGCAGTTTTATTGCTTATGGATTATCAGAACATTTCAAAGGGGGGACAGCCCCATTGGATATTTACCTATGGATTAACTACATCATCGTTTTTATCGTTTTAATGCCATTGAAGACCAGTTTAGACCAGACAAAGAGGGAGGTAAGCCATTAGCCTAGCTCATGTTAGTACCTAGCGCCACTTGTTTTGATGTACGTTTTTGTTGATAACCTCGCGAGTTTGTATCTTGTATTTGGATGGAATGAATACCTATAGTGATAATTCAAAGTAATAAAATGATTTTTACAGTGAAAAAGTTCAAATGGAACTGATGGTTCCCAAATTACCCTGGACTTTATTTTTCTAAATCTGTCTAAAAAGGTCAAATTTCACTTGTTTTGCATCAATCTTGATACAGGGTACTTATTATATGTTATAGTTTGGATTCCTAAAGCTTTTAGTCTAATAACCCATCATTCAAGGGTGGTTTTCACTATAAGTAATGTTTTTTTTTTAGGCGGACATTAGAATTTACATGTTTTTACTATGTTCCACCTCAATTTATTTTAAAATATAAACATCTATATTGATTCTGACACTTCTACATCCAACTCACAGATGTAACCTTGCATTGAGAGAAAAGATTATTAATTTACCCCTTTTAGAAGTGAAGATATAGTCTTTGTTGTGTTAGTGGCATTTTCGAGCCTGAAACCTGAAAAACAGGCTCAGGGCTTAAGAGGTTAAAAGTTATTAAAATGTTTTTTTATTTATTTAATTATCACATTATTTTTACAAAAACAGTATACACAATATCCATAATAAACATAATACAAACATGATTAAAAACATGATTAGCGGGGGCACGGGGGCCATATTAGCCGTGTAACTTGTACGGTGCACCGGGGGAAAAAGGGTGAGTCAACGGCCCCTACCCCCACATCAGGAGTATCAACCGGCCCAGAAGAAGAGGTATCGCTGGTCTCTGCCTCTGAGTCCTCTTCGGAGGTATCTGACGGCGGTAGAACGGTAGAACTCCTTCCGATGATGCTGCTGCTGCAGCTGCTGCCGCCCTAAACATGGAGCGGATCTTCAATCCCTCTTTTATTCCAGGCGTATTCGCGTAGAACCGGTCTGCAGTGCTGACGTCGTGACACATAAACCTGGCGAGAATCGACCTGCTTTCTGGATCTTGGTGATGCTTGATAATGTCAGCCAGGGCAGTGCGCAGGATTGTGAAGGTGACGGCTGTTTCTAGCCCAGCATCAGCCCAAGCCCTCTTCAAGTGAGCGTTCAGGTTCCTGGAGGCATGCTTCCCCGTTGTGAAAAGGAAGAATTCATTCTGAGGACCCGACAAGCACTCTTTTATCCACATCCACCGCATGACCCAGCCAAACTCCTTCACTGTAAGCACCAGCTGTGCTTCGCCAAATGTCTTGCGTACACACCCGGACGGTGGCCATACAGGAGGCTCCGATGGAGGGTTAGATAGCCGTATAGCAGGTACTGGGTGATTGAGGTCGGGTTGCAAGCCATCAGGTCAAGTAAATCAGGGATGCACTTCTCAGCGGCCGCCATGGCGGCGAGAAGCTCCGCCTGGCTCGGCAGACGATCCAGCTTGTTCCTCTTCATCTTGAACTGGTGGACAGTGACAGACTTTTTCAAGTTGTTCATGTTGGCTTTCAACTCCCCTTGCATTCCTCCAGAGGCAGAAAAAGTCAGTTAACTTTTGGAAGAACCATAGAAAAGGGTGAAAATGGATAAAATGTATCCGAAAATAGTGCCTCATATGCGGGTAAAGTCCCCTGACAACTCCCCTTGCATTCCTCCAGAGGCAGAAAAAGTCAGAGTTAACTTTTGGAAGAACCAGAGGAAGGGGTGAAAATGGATAAAATGTATCCGAAAATAGTGCCTCATAATTCCGTGACATCTCCCCTTGTATTCCTCCAGAGGCACTTTAACTTTGTTAAGAACCATGATTGGGGTCCTCCAGGCAACAATTGTATCCAAGCCAAAGCACTCATGTAACGGACACATTCCTCCATGATGTGAAACAGCCGTTTTTTTTCTAAGTGCTCTCAAAAACCGGGTTTCCGATTTCGTGCAGATGGTAGCTTGGAAAACATGAATAGATTTATTTGACGGAGGAAGGGAGGTCTCGAATCCCTTCTCCGTTGTAAATTGCAACGGGGGAGTGAAAATGTGTCCGGGGCTTCCGCCGGAAGCGCCGAAGACTTGAGCAATTTTGAGCCCCTCCTCCGTTGGCACTTTAAAACTTCATTTTTTATTATTTTAAGATATAATTGACCGTTTTCTTTACTTTTTTTTTGCTTTCCACGGGTGGGGGCGCATGGCAGGCCGCCTATGAGCTCCCAAATTCGGCCTGGAACCTACGGGAATTGTGGGCTAAGCTCCATAAACTGACAAAGTCACCCAGAAATGTCATTTTAATAGCCCAAAAATATATAATACAAATACATTTAAATAGTAAAAGGTACAATTGTGCTCCTAATTACCCGGAATTTGATTTACATAGCCCCATGATAGTGAATAAAAATCATTTTCATTTGACTCATGAAATGTACAAGAACATAAGGGCAGCAGAGTCCCTGCTGTCCCTGCTGTAAGCAGGGTCCCACTGTCCCAGGCAGAGCTCCAGGGTGATGCACATGGCTTTCTTACCCAGGAAGAAGAGTCTGAAAGCTGGGTAAAGTGTTCATGCAGCCCCTCCATAACGGTAATAATGGTTAGAAATCATTTCCAGGGCAGAAAAAGCTGTTTTTGACTCATGAAATGGACAGGAATCTGTCCATTTCATCCACATTTGACTCATGAAATGTAGAAGAACATAAGGGCAGCAGAGTCCCTGCTGTAAGCAGGGTCCCACTGTCCCAGGCAGAGCTCCAGGGTGATGCACATGGCTTTCTTAACCAGGAAGAAGAGTCTGAAAGCTGGGTAAAGTGTTCATGCAGCCCCTCCATAACGGTAATAATGGTTAGAAATCATTTCCAGGGCAGAAAAAGCTGTTTTTGAGTCATCCACATTTGACTCATGAAATGTACATGAAATGGACAGGAATCTGTCCATTCATGTACTCTGGTCTCATCTCAGTAGGGCACTCGAAACCACATTAGAATAGAGGCAGGGCCACCCAGCTGATTGCGTGAAGTACAAACGCTGTGAATTAAATCATTTTCCAGCTAAAAAGCACTCAAATACCGCATTTAAAATCTGAAGAACTCAGTGTCCATATCGACCGGGTCACGACACGACCTGTTGACGCAGCAACCACTGTAAGTTATATTCTTGTTTAATTAGACTTCTCTGTTTCATTTATTCTACTCTGTATAATTGTTCTGCACTTATTGTACCTAATATGGCGCTGTAGAGAGATTTTACATCTGAGATCTGCTCGGGGGAAGCTGTAACTCTGGTCTCATCTCAGTAGGGCACTCGAAACCACATTAGAATAGAGGCAGGGCCACCCAGCTGATTGCGTGAAGTACAAACGCTGTGAATTAATCATTTTCCAGCTAAAAAGCACTCAAATAACGCATTTAAAATCTGAAGAACTCAGTGTCCATATCAGCCTCCGCGATAATCGGTCGTCGACGAGCCTTTACGGCCCGTCCACACAGCGGCGTGCGTTGACGCTCGACCAACAACCAATCACATGAATCTCCCGCCCCAGACACACAAGCACGCGGTTTGATTGGCTAGAGCTTGTACTGGCATATGATTCGATTGGCAGACGCCTCCGTCGAGGCGTCAAAAGTTGAACATTGCTCAACTTTTGAAGCGAGCAAGCCAGCAACGCTCCACGTCGCTTCCTAAAATGCAGTTCGGCTAAAAGTGACGTCACCCCATTCAAAGTGAATGGGCAGAAGCGTTGGAAGCTTCAACGCACGCCGCTGTGTGGACGGGCCGTTACAGAAATGTGTTTTCCTTTGATGCGGCGAGCCCACATACGTTTCCCGGTCGCTGCCGGAAGACCTGGGAGTCCGGGACGCGAACGTTTGAGAAATGACGAACGGCTCATTTCGGAGGACACGCGTGCATCTGCTTGACGCCGGGACGACCAGCGACCCTCCCCTACAGGCGCACGGACGCGAAGGCCCACCCACAACTGCTTGCATGTCTGTGACCGCAGTTTCAATTTAATTTGCAGACTATTCCAAGACAGAGGAGCTGCGCATCTAAAAGCTGTCTTCCCTAAGACAGTCCTAGCAGTTGGCACATTTAATAAAACCACAGCATTCGATCTCAGGCAGTAGCCACTTACAATTTTCCGTGAGAACAGGGAGCAGATATAAGATGGAAGTTTCCCTAACATGGCTTTGTATATAAAAATGTACCAGTGACTGAGCCTCCGTACAGTTAGTGAAAGCAAACCAGCCCTTGCATACAGGGTACAGTGATGGGTTAATGCTTTACAGTTTGTCACAAATCTTAGTGCACTGTGATACGCAGCATCTAACTTGACCAGGCAATTGGCAGGTTGTGATGCCCCTGTGGGTGCATCAGTAGAGAGGAGGTGGCTGTCCTGTCTGTGCTGTGGTGATTGGTGTTTGCATTGATTGCAGTAACTCAGGGCACCTGGGTCTGGTGTCCTGCAGCTACTTAGAGCCTCTCTGCTCCTCTCTGTGCCCTCTCTCTGCTTTCCCGTACAGGCCCCGGTTTTGTTGAGTATAACTTGTTGTTACTTTACTTTGTGCACCTCAACACTCTCACACATACACATCCATGCAACCCTCACCCTGCATTTACACTACTGATACCACTGACGTCCACACCTCATGCCTTACTTAGTGTTGCACTTCATCTAATTTGGCTAATTTGGATTGTTTCCTTTTAAATAAACATATTTTGATAACCATTGACATGGTGTGTCTCCTTTTTGTTGTGGCCTTTTGAGCCAGGTCATAACAAATGGGGGCTCGTCCTACGGGTTATTTGGTTAAAAGTTTGTGTAGTGCTCAGAGCACATGGTGTCATTGAGCAGCTAATTAGTTGATGTGGTCCAGCTGTGTGCTGGCTCGGTGCTGCTATTTGGGGGACACATCATGTTTTTTGGGTTTCAGGAAGCTTTAGTGTTTGACATGGCGTCAGGTTTTGTGTGCCAATCGGAAGGTAAGATGTTGCTGCTTGTTACGCTTTTGTAAAGAGTTTTCCCAGCTAGGCTTAAGTGGCGTTTCCCTTTGGGTTGCGTCTGTTTGTTTTTTTTATAGTGTTGTGGCAACGTGGTTAGTGTCAGCTGTTTTCGGACAGCTGTCTCGGGGGCACATCCGCGTGATTTCTTGGTGTTACCTGCGTGCAGGTCGCTCCATAACTCCGCCGGGTTCCAGTGCGTAATTACCCACCGCAAGCCACATGAAGACTAGGTGAGATTAGGAAGATTTTGTTTAGGCAGTTAGGGGGAAATTCTCTGTTGGGTTAATCTTATGCCCATGCGTGTTGGCAGTTTGGTACTTTGCTTTCTGATTGGCTATTATGACTTCTTTGTCAGCGTTTGTGGATGCGCCCTCAGTGTCTTTCTTAGATAATTGCCAGAAGGCGCAGTTGGTCGAAATAGCAGAGCACTATGACATTGCTGTTGTGGGGAGCAAGCGGAAACATGACATTAAAACTGTCATTGTGTCATCTTTGTTTGAGCAGGGGGTGTTGCAGAAGAGTGAGCCTGGTGCGGCAGGGTTCGTGCCGGTAGTGGTTCAGACAGCTGGTTTGACGTTCGAGCAGCAAAAGGAGCTTTTGGCCATGCAGTTTGATCAGGAGAAGTTGAGGTTGGAGCAGGAGAAGTTGCAGTTGGAGATGAGGTTGGAGCAGGAGAAGTTGCAGTTGGAGATGAGGGGTCAGCAGCAGGAGGTAGAGAAGCGTTTGGAGGTGGAGAAGGTGCTGGAGGTGGAAAAGATGAAATGTGAGGTGGAACATGCTAGATTACGGCTGATGGGAGAGGGCAAGTTTTCTCCAAGGGAGGATGGTGGTGATAGGTCGGCATCAGGCAGTGGCGATATCATTTCTTACTTGCGATTAGTGCCAAAGTTCAATGAGCGTGACCCGGACATTTTTTTCACTCTATTTGAACGCATAGCAGAGGCAAGAAACTGGTCAGATTCGGACAGAGTACTGTTACTTCAGTGTGTACTCACTGGGCGAGCACAGGAAGCCTATTCAGCGGTTTGTGGCGAAAATGCTTTGGACTATGATAGAGTAAAATCAGCGGTGTTAAAATCTTACGAACTGGTTCCTGAAGCGTATCGTCAAAGGTTCAGAAGTTGGGTCAAGGGAGATAAGCAGACACATATGGAGTTTATCCGTGATTTAACTTCTCATTTTCAGCGGTGGTGCGCGGCAGCAAAGGTGGCAAGTTTTGACGGCCTTTGTGAGCTCATTGTCTTGGAACAATTTAAAAACAGTCTCCCTCAGCGGGTGGCCACTTATGTGAATGAACAGAAACCTTCCACCGCGTTTAGAGCTGCTGAATTAGCGGACGATTTTGTGTTGACACATAAAGGCAGTTTTACTGAGAAGTATTCTAGGGGTGATTGGAAACGGGGAGAAGACAATGGCTATGCCCGCGGTGGTGCAAAGTTTTCACCAGGCTCCTCCCGTAGACTTGTAGGTACAGGGCGACCCGAGGGGGCCAAAGTGGACCTATGTCATTATTGTCGAGAAGAGGGTCATTGGAAGGGGCAGTGTCCGTTGCTGGAACCTGAGGGGAAGCCTCGTTCTTCACCACATGCTCCAGCCATGTGTTGTTCTGCCGTTTTGGTTAAAAAGCCGCAGGGTGTAGGATCGGGCATGGTGCCTGATAAGAAGCTGGTTTGTGCCGACTTGGATGTGGGTTCTGTTTTTGAGCCGTTCATAACGGAAGCCGTTGTGTCAGTAGTTGGTAGTGACAAGTATGTTCCGATTAAGGTGTTGCGTGACACAGCAGCTAGATACTCATTTATTGCTGAGTCAGTATTGCCTTTTTCATCAGAGACAGAGACTGGGGAAGTTGTGCTGATGAGGGGCATGGAGATGGGCTTGATCCCTGTGCCACGGCATTCAATAGTGCTGGATTGCGAGCTGGTGCGGGGAGTTGTGTCTATCGGCGTGCGTCCCGCGTTGCCACTTGATGGGATACATATGATTTTGGGCAACGATCTCGCTGGTAGTGCTGTGTGGGCTGGTGTGCCACCGCCTGTGGTGGTTTCCAGGCCGTTGGCATCTCTGGAGCCAGATAAGAGCGGTTTGCAAGTTCCAAGTGTGTTGCCAATTTATACTGTTACGCGTGTGCAGAGCCGTAGGATGTCTACTAACCTACCTGTTTCGGAGTCTGGAGAATGTGGTCCAGCACGGTCCTTTGAGATCGGGACAAAGAAGAAGGAGAGGACAGTCAAAGTGGTGAAGGAGAACAAGAGGAGGCCGAACAAGAGGAGGCCGAACAAGAGGAGGCCGAACAAGAGGAGGCCGAACAAGAGGAGGCCGAACAAGAGGAGGCAGAAGAAGAGGAGGCCGAAGGAGCTCGGCGAGACCGATGAGCGCCTACATGCTGTGGCTCAACGCCAGCCAACCCAAGGAGGAGTGGGGCAGTGGAAGCGAAGAAGCGGTGCGAAATCGCAAAGCTGGAGTTAAGGAGGATATTGGGTTGTCGTGGATCCCTTTGGGGCCCCGTCTTAAGGGGGGGGCTGTGATGCCCCTGTGGGTGCATCAGTAGAGAGGAGGTGGCTGTCCTGTCTGTGCTGTGGTGATTGGTGTTTGCATTGATTGCAGTAACTCAGGGCACCTGGGTCTGGTGTCCTGCAGCTACTTAGAGCCTCTCTGCTCCTCTCTGTGCCCTCTCTCTGCTTTCCCGTACAGGCCCCGGTTTTGTTGAGTATAACTTGTTGTTACTTTACTTTGTGCACCTCAACACTCTCACACATACACATCCATGCAACCCTCACCCTGCATTTACACTACTGATACCACTGACGTCCACACCTCATGCCTTACTTAGTGTTGCACTTCATCTAATTTGGCTAATTTGGATTGTTTCCTTTTAAATAAACATATTTTGATAACCATTGACATGGTGTGTCTCCTTTTTGTTGTGGCCTTTTGAGCCAGGTCATAACACAGGTGCATTCATATATAACAAATCACCATAGTCCAGCACAGGTAAAAAGGTCACAGTGACTAGCCTTTTCCTGGCCTCAAGCGAGAAACAGGACTTGTTCCTGGAGAGGAAACCGAGCCTAACCCTCAGCTTTTTAAGCAGGTTATTGACATGAAGTTTAAAAGTGAGACAATCATCTAGCCAGATACCAAGGTATTTGTAACAGGTAACCACTTCAATTTGTATTCCTTGCGTAGTTACAATATCTAAAACAGGCTCTGGTGTCTTTTTAGCTTTAGAAAAGAGCATTACCTTGGTTTTCTCAACATTTAAAAGAAGCTTTAGTTCAGAGAGCTGAGTCTGAATAATGTTAAAAACAGCCTGTAATTTAACACCAGCCTCCTTAATCGAGGGACCTGCACAGTACATCACGGTATCATCCGCATAAAAATGTAAAGTAGCTTCATCCACATTTTCACCTAAACTGTTGATATATATAGAGAATAAAAGTGGACCTAAAACAGAACCTTGGAGAACACCATTTGCAATGTTCCACTCAACCACTCAGAAGACAGGCCATTAAAATGAACACATTGGGACCTTTCAGAGAGGTAGTTCACAAACCACCCCACTGGACATGCCTATACTGGCTAGCCTCTGCTTTAAAATGTGATGATCGACGGTGTCAAACGCTTTTGAAAGGTCAATAAATAGAGCTGCACAACTCTGCTTATTATCTAAAATACTCGCCACATCATTCACCACTTTCATTGTGGCAGTGATGGTGCTGTGTTGCTTTCTGAAGCCTGACTGATGTTTAGACAGGATGTCATTTGTACATAAAAACACCTTTACCTGTTCACTCACTAAGCGTTCTAGAACCGACAGAACTGACAACTTAGAGATTGGCCTATAGTTATTTAATAAGGTGGCCTCCCTTCCTTTTAGCAAAGGCAGGACATACGCTGACTTCCACAATTTTGGAATTGTGTTTGAGCTGAGGGAGAGTAGTGAGAGGTGGAGCAATAAAATCTGCAGCTATCTTTAAAAAGAAAGGTTCTACGTTGTCCGGGCCAGCCGGTTTCTTACGATCTAACTTGGTTAAAGCTTCATGAACAACAGTATCAGTTTGTGATTTTGATGCTATTTCAGTGAAACAAGGCTGTTTTGAACATTTGACAGATTTATCTTTAATTCTCTCAAAAAGTTACTGAAAGATACACTTTTGTGTTTAAAAGCTGACCACTACCATGAAGTACTCTTTTTGGGTAGAATTCGTTAGGAATCTGACTCTTAATGGCAGTTTGTGATTTTGATGCTATTTCAGTGAAACAAGGCTGTTTTGAACATTTGACAGATTTATGCTTAATTCTCTCAAAAAGTTACTGAAAGATACACTTTTGTGGAAAAAAGATGAAAACTAGAAAATGAAGTACTTTGTGTTAGTAGGTTTTTTTAAGAATGTGACTCTTAATGGCAGTTTGTGACTTTGACGCTATTTCAGTGAAACAATGCCATTTTGAACATTTGACAGATGTATGCTTAATTCTCTCAAAAGGTTACTGAAAGATACACTTTTGTGTTTAAAAGCTGACCACTCGATAATGAAGTACTTTGTTTTAGTAGATGTTGTTAAGAATGTGACTCTTAATGGCAGTTTGTGATTTTGAGGCTATTTGAGTGAAACAATGCCGTTTTCAACATTTGACAGAAGTATGTATGCTTAATTCTCTCAAAAAGTTACTGCAAGATACGTTTTTGTGTATAAAAGATTAAAACTAGAAAATGAAGTACTTTGTGTTACTGAAAGATACACGTTTGTGTTTAAAAGCTGACCACTCAAAAACGAATTAATTTGTTTTAGTAGATTTCGTGTCAACTAAATCTTGACTAAAATGTTTACTGTTTTAGTCGACTAAAACTTGACTAAATAAAAACAGGATGAAGGTGACTAAATATGACTAAAACTAAAAAGAAAATTTAACACAGGACTAAGACTAAAACTAAATAAAAAAATAGCTGACGAAATTAACACTACCCCCGAGCGAAAAATGCTAACGCACTTTGGCACAGAACTCAAGATAAAAGATACCCTTATTACTTATCGTAGCTGCACATACAAGATATCTGATTAAAGCTGAGGTTCCACAGATTGTTTAGGTATATCGTTAGCCTAATAGCATAATTGCCCAAGTCATATTTGAATGTTTTTGGAAAACAAGGAAAAGTGCCCTGCAAAAATGCCTAAGTCAAAGCGGTGACTTAGGCAGATAGTGATTTTGGACTCTAAAATGCATTCTGATAGGCTGTGGACATAGGCAATAAGGCAGGGTGATGCAGCAGTGGTAGGAGAGTAAAGTTAGGCAGATATCACAATTTGGCCAAAAAATGACTTAGGCAATTATGCTATTAGGCTAACGATATATATCATCACTGAGTGATTCAAACTCTTGACAGGGGAAGAAAACACAGATGTTGGATGTTGGCGTTGAAAGTCTTGGATGATGTCCTTACAAACATTACTGGTGGAAACCCATGACCTCTCCTCAGGACCGTAGCCCTCCCAGTCAACCAGGTACTGACGTCCCCGGCCTCTAGGTCGAACTGCCAATAGGCGTTTCACAGTAGGATGACCTGTGAGAGAAGGGGGTCAGGAACAAACAACCGGTTCTGGGGGAAACCGTCGGGAACCAGAACATTAGCACTCGCCTGCCTGACCCTCTCCTCAATGTCCCATGTGACTGCCCCCACTACACAAGAGGGAGGAATGATTAGCGAGGGAGTGTGAGGAGCTGGATCAGAATCAAACAGGCGGGATAGGGCATCAGCTCTCCCTCTCGGGGCCTGACAGGGAGTAGACATGTCCCTTAGAGGGAGAGGTCCCAGGGAACAAGTCAATGGAGCACTCATAGGGTCGATGGGGAGGAAACTGGTCCTTGATGGGACCAGACAGCCCATGGCGAAAAGCATCGAAGAGGGAAGAAACATTCCAGCCGCTGTCTGCAGCCAAAGTGCGGAACTTCACGGCGTAGTCGGAGATGATGATGTAGGCTACCTTAGCCCGTTCAAACTGGAAGTAAGATGCTTGCAGCTCGAAGTGCAACCCACACTGGACCAGGAACGCACGACAGTTATCCGAGTCTCCGGAAAAACGCTCTGGTCTGGAGAGGTGAGGAACCAAAGGCAGCGGTGTCGGCACGGTGGCAGGAACAGGACTGGGAGCTGTAGCCGGATCCGACGCAGGAAGCGGAGTAGCAGAGCATAGTGGATCGAGATGTGCCACCAGCTGCTGGATCTGATTTGCTAGCTGGCAAACCTAGCTACCGATGGAGGACTGGAAACCCTCATCACGCTCTGACGCTCTTACTCCCTGGCAGACAGTGGTAAGTTGTTCATCTTGCAGGTTAAGACGAGCCCCCTGGAATCGAATAGCGGCACGCAAAGTCTCAGAGTCGGCTGAGTCCATGGTTCTGGCCAGTTCGTACTGTAACGACTGAATGAACACAAGTAGAAGACTCAATAGCATGACTCAGAGACAGAGGCTTAGGATGCAAAAAGGGTCTTTATAGCCAAGGTTCGGTACACGGGAGATCAGTCAGTAAGGTTACCAAAACAGACGAGGCAGGGACCGGGTCAAGACACGAAGCTGGGTCAGGTACACATGGAATCAAGATACTAGGAATAAACACTGCTGGAACGATAGGAATAACAAACACGAACTGGCACTGAAGGGATTGTGGATGCAGACTAAGTGCAGAGGGCGAAATTTTAATGGGGCACAGATGATGCTAATTAGGGATGAGAAGCAGGTGGTACTGCTTCCCATCCTTGATTGGGCTTTCCTGCCCAATCAAGGGCACAGCTTTAAGATTTACTCAATATTTTTAAGAGTAAAAATGTTTCACCAATTAAATTGAGTACATCATCGTTTTAGTTTTTAGAGTACATCTCAAGTGTTGATCTATAGATTTTACAAAAAGTATCTGTTGACTGTCAACATGTTTTTTTTCAAACCGATATTCAACCTTACTATCTGTAGATTGTGTCAGCCTCTTCAAAATGCACAATCAACTACTCAAAATCAATCTGTCAGTTGAACGTCAACAGGGTCATGTCGACTATCTGTTGATAATCTGTTGAGAGTCAAGATGTCAACTAAAGATTACATTAAGCACTAGTTGTGTCAGGGTGGGGGAAAAATAGGACCCAAATACAGATTGAGGAGGAAGCAGGTTTCAAAAGGAAACAAAAGGCGAGCTTTATTTAACAAAAGCTGAACAAAAACAAGAATCCAATAACAGGTACGAGGTAGCATCCAAACAAAGGTGACTGTGACCAACATGAAGGGGGCCATGAACGACAAATAATGAACCAACACTGAACACAGGAAGAGACAAGACTAAATACAGGGAGGGGTAATTACGAGACGAGAAACAGCCGGGCAGTGAAGGAGAAACACAAGGGCAACAGGTGAACACAATCAGGGAAGGAGAAACACAAGGGCAACAGGTGAACACAATCAGACAATCAGACACACCAGGGAAACTAACAACAGGGAGGAAGACAAGACACAGGGAGAACAGAATTGCAAAATAAAACCATGACAAGACAGACCAAACAAAACCGTGACATAAAACTAAGAACGTGACAAGTTGACGATCAACAGATAAGCAACAAAGTTTAGTTGACTATCTGTTGATCGTCAACTAATCTAGAGTTGACTATCAACATACTTTTAGTAGGCATTCTCCACTAACGGCCCCTACACACGGCGGCGTGCGTTTCAACGCTTCTGCTCATTCACTTTGAATGGGGCGACGTCACGATTCGCCGAACTGCATTGTGGGAGCAAAGCGTAGCTTCTCTCGCGGTGCTCGCTGCACAAGTAGAGCAATGTACTACTTTTGACGCCTCGACGGAGGCGCCAGCCAATGGAATCATATGCCAGTACAAGCTCTAGCCAATCAAACCGCGTGCTTGTGTGTCTGGGGCGGGAGATTCATGTGATTGGTTGTTGGTCGAGTTCCAGCCCCTCCCGCCGGCAAGCGACAACGCACGCCGCCGTGTGTAGGGGCCGTAAGCGTTTGTAGGCATGTGTTAGGACTATCCAATTAAAGTGAATGGGGACATTATAAACATCTAAAATGTTTATAATGTTCTGGATACAAGCGGCCGAGATGGGTTTTCTCCGCAGGGTGGCTAGTGTCTCCCTTAGGGATAAGGTGAGAAGTTAAGTCATCTGGAGTTGAACCGCTCCTCCTTCGTGTCGAAAGGAGGCAGTTGAGGTGGTTCGGGCACCGAGTAAGGATGCCACCTGGCGCCACGTCCAGCTGGGAAGAGACCAAGGGGTAGACCTAGGACCAGGTGGAGGGATTATATCTCTTCGCTGGCCTGGGAGCGCCTTGGGATCCCCCAGTCAGAGCTGGTTGATGTGGCCAGGGAAAAGAAAGTTTGGGGCTCTCTGCTGGAACTGCTACCTCCGCGACCCGACCACGGATAAGCGGGAGAAGATGGATGGATGGAAGGATGTTCTGGAATAGTTGTGCACACACTACAAAGGGTAAAGATAAAAAAACAGGTTCAAACTGTGTGTGTGTGTGTGTGTGTGTGTGTGTGTGTGTGTGTGTGTGTGTGTGTGTGTGTGTGTGAGAGAGAGCATTTCACATGTGTGTATGAGATTTTTACATATGTCTGAAAATGATTTTGGTTTCAGTTGTGTGTGTGAGCAGGCTCGGATTGGCCATCGGGAGATTCGGGACTTTTCCCGGTGGGCCGCTACCGTTAGTGGGCTGCTGCCTTCGGTGGGCTGCTGGCTCTGGCATAGGTGGGCCATGTACTTTCACAGCGCAAACAAATAAATAAAAAAGATCTCCCGTTCATCGCGTCTATTCGCGACCCACCTATCACATATCACAGCGCCCCACACTTTGAGAAACGCTGCACTAAATAGAGCACATCGTTTGTACTAGTTTTCATCAAGGATAAAGCGGGTTTTTACCTCTAACGAACCAAGTAATGAGAGCTGTGTAAATGTAGGTTTATAGTAAACAGATTTAGATACCTGGGTAGTGATGTGACTTTGCCCCACTTCTCAATACAAAAGCGTCGGAGGCCGTTGGATCCCCGCAGCACAGCAAAGCCTTCGTAAGGCACACTGGACGTCCCAGTGACAAACTGCAGCAGGCGGAGACGCTGCTCATTGTTGAACCGCTCCACAGCGGCCCAGAACCACCGCATCACTATGTGACCATCATGGTAACCTAGAGATTAGAACAATTAATATGACACACACACACACACACACACACACACACACACACACACACACACACACACACACGGCCAAAGACCTCCTCGTTGACGGTGAAGGTGAGGTCCAGGATGTCAGTGATGTCGTTTTCCTTCATCCACTGCAGAGACTGGTGGAACTCCTCGTCCAGATACTCCAGATCGGACAGGTCTGTCGGCCTGAATGACAGACAGGGCTTACACGTACAACCCACACAACTACATCTAATCTTAACTATGCCTCTTCATCTTAATAATATTTAACTCTAATGGTTTAGCCAAATGGAAGGAGTAGCTGATTCATGAATATTTTCCCCAACAGCAAAAAAACTACGACACATTTTAAATAAAGATATCCTGAATGTTCCAAACCTAGTCTAATGTGTAATTTATAACTGCTTTAAAGGGCACCTATCATGCAAAATGCACCTTTGTACGTCTTTTATACATGATTATGTGTCCCCGGTGTTCCAGGGAACTCGCCAAGTGTCAGAAAACACAACCCTCTCTATTTTCCTCCTTCGCCAAATCTCTAAAAAAGGGGCTGCAACGGATCTGAAAAAAATGGATCCACATTCCGACACTTTTCTACGTCACAAAGACGTACTCCGCTTATTGGTCAACTCTCCACCTATCAGGGGAATGAGCCACGGCCACGTGCATTGCCAAACCTCTCATTCGCATATGGGCTATCGGCAGGCTACCCCAGTCACATCTGTGTTTCTGCCTGCTCTTGCTAGGATGTCTAAGCCAGTTAAACGTTGTGCTGTTGTTGGCTGCAAGACTCGGAACAGGGGACTGCATGCAATGCCATCAGTGCAAAAAGAAAATAATCTGTTGCTAGACTTCATTTTCAAGGGACATGTGCCAGAAGACCCCGGCAGATTTCTGTGTGTGTGTTCCAAACATTTTACCACGGACATGTTTATGAACTTCTCTCAAGTCCAACACGGATATGCCTCCAAACTAATGCTACACCCGGGATCAATACCAACCATCCAGGACCAGGCCAGTGAGGACACATCCAATTCTGAAGCTGTAAGTTTTTATTTAGCGGTGTTTTTCCTGATAAAGCTATCTCTAGCTTGTAGTATGTAGCATGTAGCTTCGCCGTATCAATGTCGCCTCAACCCCAACTAGTAATCGGTTAGGTGTTTATATGTTCTTGTAACATTTTATTTTGTACGCTCCGCAGGCTTTGCTTTGTCTTTTATTTTAATTATCAGGCATTTACGAACATGTTCAGACTGCCGTAATGGCGATCTGTGTGAAGGCTGTAAAGCCACGCCTAGCCTAGCCGATAACACAAGTATTTATTCTCCTATTTATTAGTATTTTGTATCCTCTAAAAAATCATATTGAGTAAGTTATAATAACAAACGTAATCTTCTGGAGGTAAGTGCCGTTTTTTCCAGCATTATGTAAAAGCTTTTGTGATTGTAGTCTGTAAGAACGATCATATATCATCGATCTGTAAGCTAAGCTACGCTACGCTAAGCTAATGAGACATGCCGTTTTTTGCAGCGTTATATGGAAAAGCTTTTGTATGTTTACTTGTTTGCGCACATGAATATAAATGGGGGTGTGTTAGGGTACAACACTGTATGTATGTATGCGAGGGGACACACACCACGAGTAAAATGGAGCTAAAGCCCTGGTATGTTGTTGTTGACGACATGCATATACTAATCTAAACCACTTTTTTTGTTGTGCTTTTTTTAACCTTGCACAGGCTACGTGGCCAACTTGATGGACCTCATCTTCGACCAAGTCTTTGTGGACCCTGCACCATTATGAGCAACCTGACAGGGAGGAGGTCATCGCTGGGTATGCCACACGGTTCAATTTGGCTGCTGTCTGAACCTAACATAGACATTTCACGGATCAGAGGACAACGCAGGCCGGAATCACCACTCTGATCCTGATTCAAATAACCGTTGATTTTGACAATAAAGTTCCGAGTTGATATCAAGTGTGTCGTGATTATTCATGTTTGGATGGGTAAAGAATATTCTGATTTCAAAAGCATAAGGTTGTGTGTGGACTTGTTGTCGTACACATGGGTGTGTTATGCCATTGCTGTGTAGTATATAATAGTACATGTACAATGACAGAATGAAAGATTGCATAAAGCCATATACACCAGTATTTATTTCCATGAACAATATTAGCATTCGTTTTACAATTTCAGTCAAAACAAACAAACCACTCAGTGCTCTATTTGCCTCAACTGTAGTCCAACTGTGTTCAGCTCTGTAAATATTCAATGCATTCTGCAGGGAGAACACATTTAGGCACACAGGCCTATCCAGGATGGTCCACCACACAGGTTACAGAGTCCTCATGTTCCTGCATCCGTCTTTACACCTAGTGTGATAAACATATATTGAATGACATGTGAAAAATGTATTCTCTAAACAGACAACTTAGTGAAGCTAATGTTACGTGTGGTATCTCCATGCAGCACATGCTCCGGTTCAGAAGGCATCGTGGCGCAAGTTGCACTTGTACCCCTTTAGAAAGAAGTCAATAACTGAGCTTTTAAAACACATGAAACACACATTGCTGACAACTGAGGTGTTGGAGTTATACTTTTTATCACCCTAAGTTATTGAACTTTCCAACGGTTGTTGCACGATGTTGGAAGAAAAGGACTGTAAACTATTAAACGCAATGAGGCCATTGTATATATGCTGAAAATATGAACGTCTCCCTTTATAAATATATATATGTATCGCTGTGTTTGTGTTACAAACTCTAAGTTACAAACTGTACACATTGCATTCTTGCTAATTAGCCAAAATATGAATGGAATAAGTAGCAAGCATCGTAACAGAGTAAAAATAAATAGGGACAACAGCTTGTCAACTAACCATTCAGAAACGTCCTGCTGCAACCGAGATGTTTGCACCTCCACCAAAACCTCCGCTGCTTCAGTTTCTGGATCAAATTGATAATATGCTTGAACACATGCATTGCTCTGAGATGACATGTGTATTCCACACTCGTAATCACAGCAAGCATGGTAACGTGACTCTCGCCGGCTCTTCTGCTGGGGGCGTGGTCAGCTGCTGCTCAGAATTTTCATAGGCAGGTTTGGAATAAAGCGAAAATGAGCGAAACGAGGCATGGCTAAAAAATGATCTGTTTGGTATTTTGAAAAATAAAATGTATAAATATACCTTATATAGGTATGGTCATACACTATATCATTTAAATATAGCATGATAGGTCACCTTTAAAGTATATTTAACACAGTGTCTCTGTATGTTTGTTTGTTTGTTTGTTCCTATTGCACAGCTTACCATTCCAGATGGTTTTCAACAAATGCTGACATGTGGCTGATTTGAACGGTGTAAGTATCGTTAGCTGAGTATTCAAACAGACCGTAGTATGGATTAAACAACTCCTGAGACAATAGTAAGAAAAACTCTCTGGACGGACCACTGTAGTCCAATCTGAAAAGAGAACAAGAGACAAAAAACATCTTTACATACTTAACTGTTAAAGGTGGGGTAGGTAATTTTTGAGAAACCATCTAGAGTGCGCTAGAATTTGAAAATACACAGCCGGAACAAATCTGCCACTTCCTTACAGAGCCCCTCCTCCAACACACACGAACGCGCACATGACCAATGAGGGCACGAGATAAGTTTGTGCACAGATGGAAGGCTGACAGGCAGGTAGGCCATCCAGTTACTTTATTGCTATAAATTGTACAATTATAGCAATAAAAACTGTACCAACTGACAAATTAGAGTTGAGTTAAAGTATATTTAACACAGTGTCTCTGTATGTTTGTTTGTTTGATTGTTTGTTTGTTCCTATTGCACAGCTTACCATTCCAGATGGTTTTCAACAAATGCTGACATGTGGCTGATTTGAACGGTGTAAGTATCGTTAGCTGAGTATTCAAACAGACCGTAGTATGGATTAAACAACTCCTGAGACAATAGTAAGAAAAACTCTCTGGACGGACCACTGTAGTCCAATCTGAAAAGAGAACAAGAGACAAAAAACATCTTTACATACTTAACTGTTAAAGGTGGGGTAGGTAATTTTTGAGAAACCATCTAGAGTGCGCTAGAATTTGAAAATACACAGCCGGAACAAATCTGCCACTTCCTTACAGAGCCCCTCCTCCAACACACACGAACGCGCACATGACCAATGAGGGCACGAGATAAGTTTGTGCACAGATGGAAGGCTGACAGGCAGGTAGGCCATCCAGTTACTTTAGCCAGGCCGGCTAAAATGATTGGTCGTGCTTTTTACAGCACTACGGCTTCCACAGATGACATTTTTTTATGGATTTGTGGTCAAAGCACTTAAGATATTCATTGCTATCGGGATGTTAAGAGCATTCCATGGAATATAACAAAAAGTGTATCTCGAGCCGGTTTCTCAAACTTATAATATGATAATATGATAGAACATTTTTTTTATTTCCGCTGTAACATATATTTAATAAAAATCTGGTTCAATTATCGTCATCAAATTATTATTATTATTATACAAAGTTTAAATATGGGAGATATATTTTCCAATATTGACTTTGGCCATTAATTTGCAAAGTTCTCCAACATGTTCACTAGGTAGACTATAACCTTGTGTTATGTTGAGTGCTGGGCTTGCAGTGTAAAGTGAGTTTACTTCTGGAAATGAGGTTGAGTGGAATTTGCTGCTGTTTTGGCAATAAAGCCAAAAGAATAAACCTTTGTGAGAAAAACAATTATGGGGTCCAGTGTTAATATATACAATTTTAAACTGTACTAAAAACCAACATGTTGGCAATATAAATCACAAAGCTCTGTGCTTCAAAAGCTTAAAAGAACAGCCTACAATAATGTCCTGTAGCACATTCAGCTGTTATTTCATTGGTCAATTATGTGTTGTTTGTGTTGCTCACCTCTCCTCTCCGAGGAAAGTAACGTAGAGTTCGTTTCTCTGCAGCTCTTTGCGGGAGTATGCCATCATCTGGTTAAAGGTTCCCTCCAGCAAGTGTTCTCTCCTGATCAGCAACCTACAACAAGCAGGAAAGCTTACAGATAACTGGTACTTTTACATTTGAAAATCGGAATTTGGAGTTTTTCTTTTGCTTCTTATTTACTTAACTGTTCAGTTTCTGTACATTTTCTTTCCCTAATTGTAGGTCTAAAATTAGTTTCAAACTGTCTTATACAAGGGTAGGAATACAATTCTGGTGGTGCTATTGGTGGCAAATTAGTTAATTGGTTAATTATTATATTAAAATGTAAATGTATTTATCAATGTATTCCTGAAACAGTGGTAGCTGTTTAAATATCCTTAAAGAGCCTGTGACAGCATCCCAACAACTGTTGTGCAATGAAATATTGGGCTACTAGTCATCTCGAACCGTCAGTTTAAAAAAGAAGGTGCGATACCGTGATATAAAAACAAATCGATTATTTTTGTAGTTGTAAACTCAAGTGGATGAAACTACATTTATTAGTGCTTTCATGTCAATTCGGCGAACATATGATACATTAAATGATCGTGAGGATGATGATTAAAAATCGTTTGTTTGAGCCGGTCTGCATTTCCTGATGAGAAAACAAACCGATGCTTTTTGTAGTTGTAGTACACCAACGTGGATTCAACGTGTATTTTTTTTTTACCAAAATGTTCGGGAAATTAATGGATAAAATGCACGGATTATTATTATTATTCTCACTCCGATCGGGACACTAGGTCCACCGTTTCCCCGCAGCGAGGCTCCCCCCATTGACAGTTTACGTGGGCTGGGTGGAGTGGCGGACTGGCCATCGGGACGAATCCCGATGGGCCGGTACCGAAGTGGGCCGGTCGGATAAGTCACTAGCACATCCCCCATAGGCGGCGCGTGAGGCTCAGGTTTGGGAAGGCTAAATAACTTTTTTTACCTGACGCTGCCCGCCTCCGGCGTCTATAGAAAAGAGATCAACTCAGTGTGCGGAGTTTAAATCTCTCAAGTCATATTACAGGATAAAGGAAATACAGTTTAAACTGCCGTATGCAGAGAAGACGCCGACGTGTCGCACTTATCATTCATATTACATCATCAATCAGATCATCGATCATATAATATCATAATATATCATATATTTCCTTATCCGAGTCAGCTTCTCCAGCCGTGCAACACTCACAGTGTCACATACTGTATGCAGAAGTATTATTTTAAGCAACACATTATGTTGACGAAACACTCGAGTCAAATGTAATTATAGTCAGATCCACTCGTGTCTTAGATGGGGCAGTGATATCATACAAATATACACTTTCAAACACTCGGTAGGCCTAGTTATTTTTTAACCAGTTCTGTATTCACCTTGCAGGTGCAACTCTGTGGCTTGTATCCTGGATTATATGTTTAAGTCATGGATGTTTAAAGCTCATATTTGTCTAATATTAGTTTACTTTTCATTAATGAAGTATGACGCTGCGCAGTCCGTACCAGTACACTTGTCCCCGTTTGTGATTGGTCAAATGTAGCAAACCCCGCCCCTTTCACGTGAATGCGCTCTCAGCTGGTGAGAGAAACCCAGGCTTGATTTACCGAGTTGATAACCAGCGTCGTAGGGCCGCTTAGCCAGATCTCGTTTGTTAGTTTGTTGTTGTTAGTTTGTTACTCAAACATATCCAGGATATGTTGAACTGGCTTCGTAGTACAGGGCACAGGTGGCTAGCAGCGCTAATGTCAAAGACCCACACATTATACATTATATTTTACCAGGATGCAGTGACACAAATATTTGGGAAGGCTTAGCCTTCCCTAGCCTACAGCACCCGCCGCCCCTGACATCCCCCACTCCCCCCGTTGACAATTTACTAGCGGTACCGAAGTGGGCCGGTCTAGAGTCCCGGGATGATTTTTAGTCCCATTCCACCACTGGCTACATGAAGTATGATCGCCCATATTGACGCACCTAATTCCTAGACTTCTAACAGATACAACATAAACCGATCCTTCAGCTTCATATGAGCTCTCAGACACGTTCAAAATTAAACTGTCATCGCTGTCTGAGCTTGCTGCTGTGTGCGCCATCGTGCGTTTACATGCAGATGCTGGGATCCTGAACGGTGCAGCTGGAGCGCTGTGCCCGCAATGACGTCACACATAATTTGGCGGGACTTGAAGAATCCCTGAGAAGATCCAGAAAATTGTCAACATTGAAGGGCAGATTAATGGTTATCAAAGTACAAATATCCAAAATCAGTTCAGTAACGGTTTTCAAGGGGACAATATTTACTCAAATTGATGGGTTTGGATGATGGGGGAAACTCGTGTCACCGGCTCTTTAAATATGTAGTTAGACTTTATATTAAATATCATAGTTAGGATGATTCAGATCAATTGACATATGTGGGACCCTACTATAGCAATCTAGTGTGAGCTGTGTCTGAACTGTAACTGTGACAATCTTATTGCATAATATAATATAACGGCTTTGGACCTTTCACAATTTAAAGGTGCATTTAATTTATTCATAATGTGAAATTTGAGTCTTACTTGATTTTGCCTGGTCCCTGCCCGTAGCACCTGGCCTCTAATTTCCTGTAAAAGTTTCTTAGTTTGGCTTCAAAGTCTCTGCGGTAAGGAGATGGAGCCCTGGCCCTCTGCAGGCCTATAAACACACAAACTGGAGTTAATATAAAACACTGGAAAAAATGTTTTGTAAACAATGTGAAGTTCTAAGACTGAAATTGACCTATGGGAGATCTTTTTACGGTGAGAATGACTGATGTGGAACTACTGAATTGATACATCTATACATTTGTATCATTCAGCAACAAAAATGTAACTTGTGCTAAAATATTCACTCTTCTAATCTAAAAAAATCAATGCAGGGTAACACACAGGTTGTGAAAATACGAACAATAATAATGAGCTGATCCCACTCTCTGTGACACCATTTCTTAATTCCTCCCATGAATGACATAAATAATCACTCACCACACACACACACATTAGATTGAACAGTTGATGGGGAAAATACTGAGTTGATTCTGAGCAGAGTTTGTCTACCATATGTTATTTTTACTTTTCGTGAATAACAGGATGTTCTTAACAGGGGCGGCGCCAGGGGGGAGCTAGGGGGTGCTGAAGCACCCCCCAGGATTGCCAAAGCACCCCCTAAGCACCCCCAAGAAATGTGTTTTTTTTTCTCCAAAAATTATTATTATTTTTATTAAATTAAATCAGAAAAATTACAGATTACATCAATGCAAATGTGAAACAAATAAATGTTTGACCAAAAACATAAAGCCAACACAGGTGATATGATTAGGCCAATGGCCAGCACCCATTCGATTTTTGACCTACCCATAGGCTAAATTACTTTGTGACACTTGAGTGACTTCCTGTTAGCTGGAGCCCCACATTATTTGCTAACAGCAAAGTGACAAATGGATCGTTTTTTAGTCCTTAAACGTCCACGTGTGGACACTCAATTAAAACCACCTGAAAGCGAGAGGGATTCTGCACACAATAGGCCTCGTGAGTACAAGTAGCTTACTTCTGGGTCTCTGTGTTTCATTCAAGCTCTGCTCTGTGTGTGTGGCACGAGCCATTTTGTGTGCGTGCGAAAGCGAGCGAGAGAGAGAGCTCGCGCACCGGTGGGTTAGCATCTGGTGCTAGCTAGCCAAGTTAACGGATATAAGGAGCTTTTTCAACAACAAGGTGGAGGGAGAACTCTCTCCTGTCAGACTGAGAATCTCAGATAACCTCAGCTCAGGTGAAGTAAAGGACTCTCAGTGTTTAGATAGTTAACTTTAGTCTAGTTATCTCAGTGGGTCTCAAACGGTTTGTTTTAAAAGGGGAGTGATTTGTAAAATATCTATAAAGAAATAGAAAATCTGTTTACAGTTCTGTTTCATATGTATGTTGAGAGATATTGTATATCCTTCATTTTGGCTCTCAAAGTGCACCAGATTGATGCTTTTAACTTCAATATTTAAAAAAAAATCTTCCCCACTAGAGGAGGTGAGGTCCACTCCCCACTTGTAAAAATAGCACTTTACCCCTGCTTACACCTATATGCCGTGAGCTGATTACCGAGCCATCATTGTAACAGTCGCGGGTACACTGTGTGTGTGTGTGTGTGTGTGTGTGTGTGTGTGTGTGTGTGTGTGTGTGTGTGTGTGTGTGTGTGTGTGTGTGTGTGTGTGTGTGTGTGTGGAGAGAGTGTTGCAGTAGAAAATTCAACTGTAGCGCTGGTGCATTAATGGGAAACCCTGAATGTTTAAGCACCCTCCATGAAACGTCAAGCTACCCCACAGCACCCCCTAGAGAAAATCTCTGGCGCCGCCACTGGTTCTTAACACTGTGAATTGAAAACTGCAGCCTTGACCATCTAGTTCAGTGACCACCAACTGGCGGCCCGCGGGCCACATCCGGCCCGCCAGACATTCTCATCCGGCCCGCACGACGGGGGTGACTGTGGCGTTGGCGGAGTGGTTACTGCGTTCGCCCCCCATCCATTTTTTTTTTACAACGTCTCGTGAGTAAGGTGCAGTACCTGAGTCCAACAGAGAGGCAGCAGCTGCAGGACAGTAGACTGCGTACTGCGAAACCTTCACTTCCTTGAAGAAGTGATCCTTCGTTGTGAAGAGTCTGCTTTGTGCGCTCCGCACCACAGCAGCAGCCCCGCTGCGACAGAGTCCAACAGAGAGGCAGGAGCAGCGGGACAGTAGCCTAGAAGCAGGGTTGGGTTGTAACGGAATATATGTAACGGCGTTACGTAATCAGAATACAAAAATCAAGTAGGCTAACTGTATTCAGCTGGCGTTACATTTGAAAAACGAGTAATCTGATTACAGTTACTTTCGTAATCCTGAAGTGAATAATTATTGGAATTATTTCTTCACAAAATGTAATATTCATTACCGGCAGAACTGTGTGCACACTGCACGGCTTTGCAGCATGTCTGTTGAGCGAGAGAGATGCAGCGTGTCTGTGAGGCCCCGCACGCAGATGAGAGAGAGAGAGATCTCTTTTAAAATATATTGAAAGTTAGAAACGGAGATGGTTAGATAAAATGTGCAAGATAACGTTGATGTAGCATTTCTTTATTGTTGAAATGATGACATTTATAACGGGATCAAAGTGAATGGCCTGCTGCTGCTGAATGCATGGAACAAGTTTTAAAAGTTATTACATCGTTTCAGATAATAATAAATAATAATTCATTCTATTTAGGGGTGCCTTTCAAAGCACCCAAGGACACCTTATAATTCACAACATATTCTAAGGAAAGGTTTACAGTAGGAGAATGCAGTCCGGGTGATGTTTTTTATGTGGGGTGCAGATGAGAGGGAGCTGTCCAGAATGACACCAAGATGTTGTGTTTGAGTTCTTGATAAGCCATTAAAACAGTAAAACAAGTGTCTCCTGTTTACCAAAACATACCCATCTGTTATGGAAAAAGAAAGTATTCCAAAAGTATTCTAAAAGTAACCTGAACACGTTACCTTTTTAAGACACGTAACTGTAACTGTATTCTGATTACTTTCAGAGCATGTATTCATTAATCAGTAACTGATTACATTTACAAAGTAACCCTCCCAACCCTGCCTAGAAGTGATCCTTCGTTAGCGTGAAGAGTCTGCTAAGCTTTATGCAGTAAACCCCCCCCCGGCCCGCGATAGTGTCTATTGGATAGATTTTGGCCCTTGGACAAATGTAGTTGGTGATCCCTGATCTAGTTGCTCTTTCGGAAGAGGAAGCGGGGGGAGGGGGGGGGGGGAAGAAAGTTTAATCCACAACAAAATTATTAAATTGCATCCTGCAGCACTGTAGCAATAAGCCTAATCCTATTTTTTTACAGTGTGTTATGTCTCCAGACATATAGAAACATTTCATAGTTTACATTACTGTCTGCAGCTGTTTGTAAATACATTTTTATGGGACACTGAAATGTAATGCTTTTTAAGACTAGTGCAATCCCGTTTTAATTAATCAAAATGTATAACAATCATTCAAAACAAATATAAAATCTGTTATGATCCGTCCAAATCCAATACATTTTAATAGTAAGCACAATATGTCAAGTCCTATAATAATAGATTTATTTTGTTAGCGCTTTTACAGGTACTCAAAGACGCTTTACAGATATAGTGAAAAGAAGAGAAAAGAACAACAAATAAATATATAGTTAAAGTTAAAGTCAAATAATACAAAAACAATCACACATTAAAAGCCAGATTGAAGAGGTGAGCTTTGGTGAGTTTTTTGAAGGTGGTGAGGTCGGTGCAGTCTCTGATGGGTTGGGGGAGTGAGTTCCAGAGGGAGGGGGCAGCAACGGAGAAGGCTCTGTCCCCCCAGGTGCTTGATGCCTGTGGGGATGGATAGGATGTTGGCTTCTGATGAGCGGAGGCAGCGGGAAGGGGTGTGGTGGTGCAGCAGGTCTGTAAGGTAGGGGGGGGCCTGATTGTTGAGGGCTTTGTAAGTAATCAGGAGGATTTTAAAGTTGATTATTTGACAGACGGGGAGCCAGTGGAGCATCTGGAGGACGGGAGTGATGTGGTCTCGGGAGCGGGTGTGGGTGAGGAGGCGGGCAGCAGAGTTCTGGATATGTTGGAGTTTATTGAGGAGGTTGGATGGTATGCCGTAGAGGATGCTATTGCAGTAGTCACGTCGTGATGTGATGAATGCATGAATCAGGGTTTCAGCAGCAGAGGAGGAGAGTGATGGGCGGAGACGGGCAATGTTTTTGAGGTGGAAAAAGGCGGTCCTGGTGATGTGATTGATGTGGTGGTTGAATTTGAGCTGACAGTCGAAGATGACTCCGAGGTTGTGGATGTGAGGGGGGGAGATAGAGTGTGGCTGTCAATGGTGAAGTTGAAATTCTGGGTGGCTTTGGTACGGGATGGGGGGCCGATGATGATGATGTCTGATTTGGAACTGTTCAGTTGTAGATAGTTTGCTTGCATCCATGCTTTTATTTCTGAGAGACAGTTGGTGAGAGTGGAGTGTGTTGTGGGGGTGATGGTTTTTGTTGAGATATAAAGTTGGATGTCATCGGCGTAGCAGTGAAATTGAAGGTTGTGGCGACTAATTATTTTGCCAAGGGGGAGCATGTAGAGGATGAGGAGGGGGTCAAGCACCGAACCCTGGGGGACGCCTTGGGACAGAGGAGCAGTGGAGGAGGTGCAGTTGTTGATGTTGATAAACTGATGTCTGTCGGTGAGGTAGGATTTCAGCCAGGAGAGTGCAGTGTCGGTGATGTTGAGTGATGATTGAAGGAGGGACAGCAGGATGGCGTGGTTGATGGTGTCGAATGCTGCGGTGAGGTCGAGGAGGATGAGGATGTTCAGGTTGCCGGAGTCAGAGGAGAGGAGGAGGTCGTTTGTGATTTTCAGAAGAGCTGTTTCGGTGCTGTGTTTTGATCAGAAACCGGATTGAAATGGCTCAAAGAGGTCATTGGAGCTGAGGTGGGATTTAAGTTGTGAGGCACGTTCAAGTATTTTTGACAGAAAGGGGAGATTTGAGATGGGCCGGAAGTTGGACATGATGTCAGGTGTGAGTCCAGGTCTTTTGAGAATGGGTGTGACAGCAGCCAGTTTGAGAGAGGGGGGAACTGATCCAGATCCGAGGGAGGAGTTAATGATGGTGGCGATGAGTTGGGAGATGGCAGGGAGGCTCTCTTTAACACATTTGGAGGGCATTGGGTCAAGTGTGCAGGTGGAGTTAATTCCAGTCATGAAGTCGGACAGTTGCATAGGGGTCACAGGGGAGAAGTGGGACAGGGGCTGTGAGGTGAAGGTGGGGGGAGCCAGGAGGGGAGGTGGGGGGGGCTGATGATGGTGTCAGATTGCTGTAAATGTTGCTGATTTTGGTTTGGAAAAACGAGAGGAAGGAGTTGCACTGTTCGGTGGTGAAGGATGAGGTGGCGTTGTCACAGGGTTTGAGAAGTTTGCTGATGGTGGAGAAGAGACGCTTGGGGTTGCTGGAGCCGGACTGAATGAGTTGTGAGTAGTAATTAGACCGGGCTGCTTTGAGTGCGTTACTTTACTGCTGGAGATAGTCTTTGTAGATTTGAAGATGTACTGTTAGTGTGGTTTTCTTCTGTTGGCGTTCAAGTTGACGTTTTCCTTGATTTCATTTGGTGGAGTTCGGGGGTATACCAGGGGAGGGAGTGTATGAAAGAGCCTTTTTTTGTTTTTGTGGGGGCCAGTTAATTGAGACAGAAGGAGAGGGTGCTGTTATAATAGTCCACAAGTTCAGATGGGTTTTCAGAAAGTGGGGGGGGGGGGGGGGGGGGGGGGAGACAGACATCTTGCAGGTAATGGAGGTAGTGACTGCTGAAGGTGAGATGGATTTAAGATTTCTGTAGGTTATTGTGCGTTTTTGCTTTTGAGCGGGGATGTTGTCCATGATGATGGCCAGGTGATCGTAGATGTGGAGATTGAGGCTGGACAGATGATGGATGGTGAGACCAGTTGAGTAGACCAAGTCCAGGATGTGACCACGGCTGTGTGTTGGAAAGTTGATGTGTTAAGAGATGTTACAACAGTGAAGGGTTTCCTTAAATTCAGAGGCATATTTGCAGGTCGGGTCGTCAACATCAATGTTAAAATCACCTAAGAGGAGAACAGATAGGGATATGGCAGAAAGCTGAGTGAGAATGTCAGAGAGGTCGGACAGAAAGGAGGGGTTTGGCTGTGGGGGACGGTAGATGAGGGCTGTGACCAGGGGAGTGGGACCAGAGAGTTTGAAGATCAGGTGTTCAAATGAAGAAACATCAGGGATGGGGATTATGGTAGCTTTTATTTCCTTTCTGATAATAGCAGCTATACCACCACCCCGCCCCTGTGGGTGAGGTTTGTCAATGTATGTGAATCCTGCTAGAGTGATTTGATTTAAAGAAAAATAGTCCAGGGTTTTTTGCCATGTTTCGGTCAGATACAGAAAGTCCAGGTTATTGTCTTTAATGAATTAATTCAGAATGTGGCTTTTATTGTGGATGGAGCGTGAGTTGAGCAGGGCTGCTCTGAGGTGACATTGCTTTGGGAGGGGTTGTCAGCGGGGAAGCCGGCTGATCGCAGCGGGATGGGAAGACCCACACGAGCCGCGGAGTTAGGGTGAAGTTGGGGTGGAGACAGAAATGTTAGCTCAGCAGACTTCGGAGAGCCGAGGAGCATCTAGGTAGCAGCCTGCTAGGTCCGATAATGCTAGCTAGCTAGCGGGCTAGGGACCTGTGAGCAGGAAAGAGCCAGCAGGTAGGAGATGACAACACGAAGATCTGTGTCGATTCGATAGAGAGATGCTGCTGTTTTTGCTGATGACTGACGTTTAAAAAGTAGAGAGCCTGACAGGAGAGGTTCTGATCTGGACTAAATAACAAGATTTGGGGCAGAGGAGCGGCGAACAAACAACGCCAGCACCCTCGGCGACCCGGGAAAATGTTAGGGTGTTATGCCTATACCAGGCATGTCCAAAATCTGATCCGATTTAATATGGCCTGCACTTTGGTCTTACTATGTATTATTTATGGCCCGCTAGCTTTGACGTACAGTGATCTGCGGTAAAACTCGGAACTGTTTTTCTTTCGTTGCCTTTGTTTCGTTTGTCTGTCTGGAGGTAGGGGTGGGAGGGACTGGTCTTAGGGGTTTTCTGTTTCTGTCATTGTGTTTTTTTTTTATATAGCACCTGCATTTGTTTCTCCTGTTATTGTGTTATGTGTGGGAAAAACCAATAAATAAAAACGATGTCAGAAGGGACTATTGGTCCCGGGCATATTCACATTATCAAATCTGGCCCTCTTTGAAGAAAGAGGGCCAGATTGCTATTGGCTATTAATGTTCTCTTTCTTAATGCAAAATGGAGTTAACTAGTTCGTCTTTTGTACCAAAAAGAGCCCTAGTCGTTGATGGCAGACATCAGCTTGTGTCAGTAATGCAGCCTCGCTGCGAGGGGGACCCAAGTTCCCATCAGCAAAAACACGTGGGTTTGCTATCCTGGCTCCAAAATGCTGGAATGAGCTCCCCATTGACATCAGGACAGCAGAAAGCCTGCACATCTTCCGGCGCAGACTGAAAACTCATCTCTTTCAACTCCACTTCGAGCGATAGAATTACTAACAAGGCACTTATATACTAATAAAGGACTGGCTTCTCTATAGCCAGTTGAGTAGCACTTGAAGTGTTTGGCTCTATGATACCTGATGTACTTATATGATTCTGTTTTCTTCAAGGTTGTGTTTTCCTGGTCGAATGTACTTATTGTAAGTCGCTTTGGATAAAAGCAAGAGACCCGGGCCGGTCCCGGGTCTCTTGCTTTTAAGTTGAGCAATGTTCAAAAGTTGAACATTGCTCAACTTTTGAATCCTGAAAATCCTGGAAATGAATGGGCAGAAGCGTTGGAAGATTTATGCTGCTGTGTGGACGGGCCGTAAGAGTCATCTATCTCCACAATTCCACATCTCCCCATAATGTCCGTTTCAAAGAGAAGCGGTGCATTCGAGGACCTCAGTAGAGAATCGGCCCTTTTTTGTGCCAGCCCCCCATGAGCCAATCTTCCTGTTATGGCTGATTGCACATCCCCCAACGCAGTGTTATGGGGAATGGAAGCGCAGCCGTGTATTAACGGAGTAGATGGACAGGGTGCTGTGACTGGGTTATTCACTCCAGTTTTGCAGCATCCCTCCTCCGTTCACAGGCATAAGAGAGGCGAATCTATCATCCCGAGGGGAGATAGGTTTCCTCTCGGCAGAGGTTCAGGCCCTGTTGCAAAAACAGGCAGTGACTTCGCAGCCTGAATTTCCACATTGGTGCAGCAGGGCGATTGGTTCATAACCATCGACCTGAGGGATGCTTACTTTCATGTCGAGATTGCTCCGAAACACAGAAAGTATTTGCGTTTTGCCTTCCAGGGTGTAGCCTACGAGCACAACAGATATACCGTCTGGCTATTCCCTGTCCCCACAGCGCTCCAACCGCTGCGCGCCCGTGGCATGAGAGTTTTCTTTTATCTGGACGACCTCATAGTCATGGCCGGGTCCAGGGAATGGGCAATGTTTTACACAGCCCAATTGATCCTACACCTAACCAAAATGGGCTTTACGATCAATGTGAAGAAGAACACCCCCATACCTCACCAACAGGAGTTATATTTGGGAGTGGTGCTTGATGCAGGTAGGCTACGCGCCACCCTGTCAGAGAGCAGACAGGCATCCTTGCTTCGGGCAGTTTGCGGACTGTGACAGGGGGCAACAGTGACAGCTTTGACTATCATGCAGACACTGGGTCTCATGGCGGCTGCTCACGTTGTGGTCCCGCTCGGGTTACTGCATATGCGCCGCCTGCAGAGGTGGTTCTCCAGCCTGCGTTTGGATCCCAAGAGGCACAACTGGCGTCTGGTGACCATCCCCCCCTCAGTGGAGGGCAACCTCCGGTTCTGGGGGTCCCCGGATCACCTCCAGAGGGGGTCTCCACTAGGGCTGAACGATTAATCGATCTTAAATCGAAATTCTAAATTATGCGATTATCAAATCGCAAAGCCTGCGATTTTTTTTCAAACATTTTTTTTTTCCTTTCTTCTTGTATATCAGTCATCCACACCAATCAGAAGTGCTGTGCTCCACATGTACCAGCCATTGTTAACCAATCAGAAGTGGCCCATGATAGATGGTGATAGACGGATTGATCCAATCACCTGCCAAGTATTTTTGAAAGTGCCTGCCCTTTCCAAATGGCTTCCAATGGAGCTTTCCGAGATGGTTTGAGTCAGGTTAGTAATGCTCCATCACATGTTTTACATCTATTACAGGGTGCATCTTTAACTGAAGCTTGACTTTAAAGCAACTCATGTACATTTAGTTATTTCACTCGTAGCTCGGGCTGCGGGGGTGCGAGAGACGGGAGCACGTTGATACGACCTTCCTAGCCGGAGATATGGCCGCATTTTACATTAAACTTCTGTTGGGTCACTTAAAAACAAATATCGCGAATCGCAATCCCAATATCCGTCAGAAAAATCGTGCAGCCCTAGTCTCCACTGGGACGGGTGACCTCCTACATCACAGTTTTCACGGAGAACAGGATGGGGAGGGGGCTGCCTGAAGAGAGCTATAGGTGGGCGCTGGTTTGAACAGAAACACGGCACAGCAACCTCCTAGAACTACGGGCAGTAGTGTTGGTCCTCCAGCATTTCAAACCCTTAAATCGGGGGAGACATGTAATGGTCAGGAGAGACAACAGCACCAAAGTGACATATCAACAGGCAGGGCAGAGTCCGCTCCACCGCTTTGTTGACCACAGCGGAGAAACTGTGGTTATGGGCTTCAGAGGTGGTGTTAACTCTGGGAGCCCTCCACATTCCGGGTCTGGAGAACAGGGCGGCCGACCTCATGTCGAGGGGCGGCCCCCTGCCAGGCGAGTGGGCGCTTCACCCAGAGGTGGTGAAGCAGATCTGGGCCCGGTTCGGGACAGCAGAGGTGGATCTGTTCGCCAGCCGGCGCAACAGCTACTGTGCCCTGTGGTTCTCCATGGCTTTGAGCGACGACCCGCCCTTGGGGGGGACGCGTCTGCACACGAGCCATGGCCAAGAAAGCTGCTCTACGTCTCATTCTCCCTCTCCTGGGAGAGAGTGAGGCGGGAACGTCTGTCAATCA
This sequence comes from Harpagifer antarcticus, assembly GCA_902827135.1. NCBI lineage: Eukaryota > Metazoa > Chordata > Actinopteri > Perciformes > Harpagiferidae > Harpagifer > Harpagifer antarcticus. The sequence continues at coordinate 90,484 of CADEHL010001110.1, read as the reverse complement.
TCGTAGTAGCGCCGGATCGCACCAGGGCTCCGTGGTACTCAGAGATGACACAGATGAAGATGGGCCAGCCCTGGGCGCTTCCCCAGTTCTGGGGGGCGATGTCTCAAGAGGCAGGTGCAATCGGGGCGTTACACACTCTAGGCTGACCTCTCCAGGCTTGGCTCCTGAGAGGGAAAGGCTAAGACAGGGTGGATTGTCTGATAGTGTTATTCAGTCTATCCAGGCAGCTAGAGCGGGATCCACCACAGCTTGTTACAGGCCAAAGTGGCTGGGATTCCTGCGATGGTGTGAGGAGCGGAAAATAGAGCCCCTATCTTGTGAGTTGGGATCTATTTTGTCGTACAACATTAATATTCTATTAACATGATCATGATCATCATCTATATGGCTTGATCATTTACATAATATTATTGAGTTTGTATAGAATATTTCATAAAAATGTCATTGGTCTTGTCCCGTAACACTGCTTTTGGCACTGCATTAGTTGTAATCTCTGTCTGCTAATTGTGTAAAATTATTCATATAACTCTATGGTCACAATTCTATGCCCACCGTCATTTTACCTTCGTAACTTACCTTGCCCTGGGGGTCAGTTTTGATCTCCCAGCCTCTTGGTAGCTCCGGCTGAATGTCTGCGAACTTGTTGAGGAAAACCACAAGGTCCCGGTTATGCTGGTAGCGCTCAAAGCTTCTGGCATCACGGCGCACCTTCAGAATCATGTGTTTCACACAACTGCTGTTGGTGAACACCCAGTAAGCTGCCTGTCAAGAGAACATTAACACGTTTACGTTGATATTTATAAAATAAAATCACTGATAGTGGGAAACATACTTTTTGGGTAGTGTTGGCAATGTAATCATGAGTAAAGATCCAGCCACATATCAATAGCCTTCCCACTTCATACTGGCGAGATGAGAAATAGTTTTGGACTCGTAACGCCACTATTGTGCAATATTTGGAAACTAATTGCAATGGTATATCTATCCACCAGGTGAAGCAGTGGTTTGGAAAAGGAAATGAAGGAAGGTAGAAGGAAATATGAAAGACAGTCAAGGTAAGAAAAAAATGGAATGAAGGAAGAAAAGGAGGATAGAGACAATGAAGGTCACTGACTTTCCTTTTATCCTTTCCAATTCCCTACTTTCTTTTTTACATTTCTCCTTCCTTTACTTCATTCCTGCTCTGTAGTTGGGAGTACAACTGGACATTCTGGAGGAGGTGGCGGAGGGGATGACACAGAGGAAGTCCGTAGGTGTTCAAACCCCACTGCAGTCAGCATGTCGTTGTGTCCCTGGGCAAGACACTTCACCCCAAATTGCTCCTGTGGGGATTGCCCACAGTATTGAGTATGTATGTCGCTTTGGATAAAAGCGTCTAACAAGTCACATGTAATGTAATATTTTATCTTTATTCTTTACCTTGTGTGAATCCTGTGTTCACTCTGACCCTGTTGCTGCTATAAACGCTTGAATTCCCCCACGGGGATTAATAAAGTTCCATCTTATTTTATCCTATCTTCCTCCCTTATTTCATACTTCCTTATTTCTTCAGTCAAGGAGAGGGATTGTTTTCAGGATAAATTAATTCAAATCACAAGATGGAGACACAAACATGTGTATTTTATACTTATATAAAAAGATAATGTCAAAGATAATCCACCATCTGTATTTTCTCTAGAGGAAAATATCTGTTTCTGTTACTACTATTAACATTCCTATTGATGCAAATATAAGGAATGCACAACAAAAATGCTATTTTGTTTTGACGCTTTGATATATAAGATTTCAATGTTGCCCACCTAGTGGGCAACAGAGCTCATGGTTGTGGCACCCAAGGCCCTGCTCCAGAAGGTTGGTGACTTCGTCCTTGAGGTTGACGGCTGCTCCATCTCCCCATCTCCTGAAGCCCGCAACCTGGGTGTCATCCTTGATTCCACCCTTTCCTTCCATTCCCACGTCAAGTCTGTGACCAAGTCGGCATTTTTCCATCTGAGGAACATTGCCAGACTCCGACCGTCACTCTCGGAGTCGGTTGCCGAAACCCTGGTGCATGCATTTGTCACCACACGCTTGGACTACTGCAATGGTGTCCTGTTCGGGGTTCCCAACAAAACCCTGGACAGGCTCCAGTATGTCCAAAACTGTGCTGCTAGGGTCCTCACACACACAAAGCCGTGGCAGCACATCACTCCCACCCTCATCCACCTACACTGGTTGCCGGTCAAGTCCCGCATCACCTACAAAATCCTCCTCCTTACCTACAAGTCCCTCCATGCCCTTGCCCCCCAGTACCTATCGGACATCCTTCACCCACATGCCCCACCCCGGAACCTGCGGTCCTCAGACTCCGGCCTGCTTACCACCCCCCGCACCAAACTGCGAACCTTTGGGGACAGAGCCTTCAGCGTGGCAGCCCCCACCCTCTGGAACGCTCTCCCTGCGGAGATTCGCAACATCCCCACACTCGATGCCTTCAAAGGGGCCCTCAAGACCCATCTGTTTGCCAAGGCTTTCGGCCCCTAAATCGATCTGTTGTTTTGTCTGTCTGCCTTTTGTTTTGTTATGTTGTTTTTTGCCTATTACTTGTAAAGCGACCTTGGGTCCCTTGAAAGGCGCTATATAAATTCAAGTTATTATTATTATTATTAGTGGTGCAGTGACGCGTCATGAAACCCGGAAGTAAGCTGCGCATGGGTTCCCTCGACAAAAAAACAATGGGATTTCTCCATAGGATTTTGAAAAAAAGCTTAAAATAAGGTCTGTGGAAAATGAACCAGTTAGATAAATTCACGTTTTGTTCAGCGGGATAATATCCACATGTCTACCCTACTTTTATAATTTTTGAATTAGAAAATTATAAAAGTAGATAGAAATTACTCATTCCAGTTTAACTTGTTTTGTGTCGAAGTGACATAACATAATGTATCAAGCGAAAGGTTAGAAAAAAGATTGCATTTATCTGTAGGTACAGACACTAATAATAAGCAATAAAGACCTTTTACTTAAAATCAAGTATTTTAAGTGGCTGCTGGCTGCAGCTCCCTCATTATACAGTATACCAATTAAGTGACATTTTTTACTCAATTGAGTGACATTAAAATAATAGTTAATGTCCTCATTAGTCACTTCAAAACAATAAAATAAAGTAAAATAGCATCCAGGTCAGCAAATATAGTTTACAACTTTATCCTAAAATGTTGTATTTATAAATAATTAAAGTTTAGGGAGATATACTCTATTTATGCATGTCATTCTAAATATAATAAACTATATCTGATATGAAGCTCTGAAAAAAATTAAGAGAGCACTCTGTGTCTGTTGAATTCCAACACAGAGAAATGTTGTCAGAAGTTTATAGATTAAAATCAAAAAATGATAATTTTACTCAAACACATACCTATACATTGGTGGTCTCTTAATTGTTTCCAGAGCTGTATCTACATAGCCATTATTTTGTGTGTGTGAAGGACTAACATAGTTACTGTGCAACACAGTGAAGAATTCTGGGTGTGTGATGAACTTGACAGCAGGCGATTGGAGGAGATGACTGATCTTCTGGTGATTGACAGGGGAAGCGGGACCTGCAGACAAACAAGGTGAATTACTTTCTCTGTTTTAAGCACTAAAGTAGGTTTTTAAAGAGGCTTTATATGAACTATTAATACATCTAATATTTGACATTTAAAATATGATAAACCATTGTAAATGACATTGAAACCAAGAAGCCAGTTATTATGTCATATTATGCCGTGAAAACATACACTATATAGACAAAAGTATTGGGCCAATCCTAGAAAAACAACCCCATAGCATTATCCCTCCTCCACCAAACTGTAAAGTTGGCACAATGCAGTCAGGCTGGTAACGTTCTCCTGGGTTACGGTCGAATTGTCAGTTTAGCTTAGAAACCTTCCTAACGGAGTGAAATTACCCGGAAGTACCTCAGTGGCCGCCATGATAAGAGCTGTTCGAATTCTCTAGATGATAGGAAAGGAGGTTTGAAACTTCCTTTATAACTTCCTTTAGCTTAAGAAATACTGGACCTTCCTTTACGAAAGGGAAAAATAAAATGCTGTCCCACAATACCTTGCGGCCGCAACATTTACCGTGACACAACATTCGGCCGTTATCGGAAACAACCGATTATGACGAGAAATTATATCATGAAAGATACGGTGCGTAGAAAGCATTTTAAAATGTATGAGGTAACTTGCCAAAGTGCTTTGTTTTAAACGTTCATCACTATTATAAACATTAGTTTTTACTGAAATGATCAAATAAAGTCAACATTTCACAGTGTTTACTGAGCTGGTTGGGGTTTCTTAAACTTTTAAAAACATGTTTAATGGTGATATACACAGTCATAGGTTAAGGACTTAAACGTTTATAATAATTACATTGGTATTTATTTAAGATCTTTTCATACAATCATACGTATTGGGATCATTTGTATTAATGTGGATCGGAGGGTGAGGGTGACGCATAAGTCAAGCATAAGTTTCACTTCACTTTTTTATGTCAATTCCAACCTCGGTCATGAAGAATATGTTTCACTGTTGTCCACGTTCATAAAGCATAAAACAACACCATAAGAGCATGGTGCTAAGTATATACAGGGTTCCTGCAGGTTTCACCAACTCAAATGTAAGACTTTTTAAGACCACTCTGAATAGAATTTAAGACCTATTTCACGGCAAGAAAGTATGAAGGAAAATTGCTATGAAAGAAGAAACACGTACCATAATTACTTACAAAGTAAATGTATTCATGTTCAACATAAGAACAATGACTGAACATAACAGCCTAAAGGCCCTGACACACCAAGCAGTCACCAGAGAACTCGCAGACTGTTGCGTCGGCGTGTTCTCCTGCGTCTTGGCCATGTGTCGCACTGGAACACACCGCAAAGACTTCAGCCGAGCATGTACGAACTGCGCATGCGTGAGTGACAATAACTCTCCTTACCAGCAGGCGGCAGTAGTGTGTATTCGTCATTCAAAAAGAGAAAACAACCGGAAGACAGAGAAGAAGAACAGACTATGTGATATAAACAAACAACAAATAGCGTGTGCATTCCATTTTCACTCTCGTCCATCGAAAACATGTTTTGTGCGGTACTGGAGCTATCAGCCATTGGAGTGTTGCTTGTGGAAGACATTCTCAAGCAACCGTTTCGCTTCTCATGCACTGATTCGCTAGCTGAACAGCCAATCAGAGTGATTTCTTTGTCCGACTGCCTGTGGTCGACGCACGGCCTCTTCAACATGTTGAATCGGCCGTGCGTCGACCATGAAAGGCCAAATAAGGCGTGTCACGGCCGACGGTGCGGGACACACCATATTGAGTTTGGGCGACAGGACACGCTTCGTCGTCCGACTAACGAAAACGGCCGATTTCGGCTTGGTGTGTCAGGGCCTTAACAGCGTGTTAGACAAAAAGTGTGTGTGTGTGTGAGTGAGTGACAAGAGCTATAGTCAGAGGTCTGCTGTCTTCATGCTGTTGTATGATTGGTGTTTAGCTACCTAAACTAGAGCTAGACCTTTTTAAGACCTTAAATTCTGATTATCAAATGTAAGACTTTTTAAGACCCCGCGGGAACCCTGTATATAGATGTGTTTACAGCAGTGTTGGGTGTAACGCATTACAAAGTAATCACACTAAAGATTTTTTTTTAAATGTTGAAGTTAAAAGCATCTGGTGCACTTTGAAAGCAAAATCAAGAGATCTATGGAAACATCTCAACATCCATAGAAACAGCTGTACAACTTACAACTGTAAGCAGATTTATTTTTCTTTATGTGGTGGCTGTACACTTCCAGCCGCCTCCCTTGTGTTTGTTTTCCCTTTCCCTGTCTGTGTTTGTGTGGGCATGGTGGCTGTCACTCCTGGCTCCCAGCTCAAACCTCCACCTGCTGCAATCAGCTGTGCACCCTCCCCCACTACACACCTGATTCCCATCAGTATTTACAAATGCCATATCAGCGGAGGCTCCACAACCTGTCAGCGCCAGATCGTTGTTTAACCCACAGTGGTAAAACTCTCAGCCTTCTTAGCCTTAGCATTATTAGCTATTTTCCTCAACACAGTATATTCTTCTTACGTGTTCTTCTTGTGCTCCAGAATCACTCTCCGGCCGCCGTGCTGTCATCACCAGCCGCAACCAGTCGCCATTTCCAGCCGGATTACTCTCCACGCTCCTCCACCTCAAAATAAACCTTTTTCCAACACTCTGCTTTGTCCTGCGTTTGGGTCCTCTCGGATAACGTAACAGAACGATCTGGCCAGATCCCAGCGGACACAGGCCACCGGTTAAAGACTGCGGACGAACTCAGCCAGGCCCTGGCCAATCAAGGCGCTCTCGTGGGGCATCACGATGCGGTTCTCCGTGAAGTAGTGGAGACTCTTCGGAACCTCTCCACTAACGTACAAAGGATCGGCACGCAAGCAGAACTGCTCACCTCACAGTCTTCTCCCCCGCAGCCCGCTCCACACCTCCCACCCCTCCTGCCGCACCCCTCCATCCGCTACGAGAGGCTGTCATTCCCACACCGGAGCGATACACTCGAGATTTGGGTATTTGTAGAGCCTTTTTGTTCCAGTGTACATTAGTTTTTGAGCAGCAGCCTTATCATACAGATGGGGCTAGGGTAGCATATGTAATGAGTCTGTTGAGGGAGAGTGCTTTAGATTAGGCTACAGCTGAGCCAGCCACAAATTTGCTGGTCATATGATACTTTCATTTCCAAAATGATCAAGTTTTTGGTCACCCGGTACGGGGGAGGGACGCTTCCAAACACCTTCTTTGTCTCCGGCAGGGCTCCCGTAGTGTAGCCAAATTTTCAGTTGAGTTTAGAACAGTTGCTGCCGACTCAGGCTGGAATAACGAGTCATTGCAGGATGTTTTTCTTCAGGGGCTGAACGAAGCAATTAAAGACGAGCTAGCTGCTAGGGATGATCCAGTTAGCTTGGATAATTTAATTGCCACAGCCATCAAGATTGATAATCGCCTCAGAGAGAGACGTAGGGATAGGAATAGCCGTCACCCCAATCCCAGCTACTCCTCACTTGATCCCCAAATTGGCACTACCACTACCCCAATCTCCAGATCCTTCCTGACTCCTTACTCAGTCTGACCCCCAGGAGATGAGCCAATGCAAGTGGGAAGGGCCCGCCTCTCACCATCTGAGCGTGCTAGAAGGATCCAGGCTGGGGAATGTGTTTATTGCAGCCAAACCAGTCATCTCGTTTCCTCCTGTCCTAATCTGCCAAAAGGTCAGGCTCGTCAGTAGCTGTGGGGATTCTGGCGAGCCCTTCTCTCTCTCTCTCTCAACCCCCGACCCAGAACGCAGCTAGAAGCCGTGCTTTGCTGCAACCAACAGTCCCTACCCCTGCTCGCCTTAGTGGACTCGGGGGCGGACGAGAACTTTTTGGACATTGACATTGTAGCTCAGGCAGGAATTTCCTGTGAAGTGTTAGATTCACCTCTTAATGCTAATGCTCTAAATGGAAAATTCCTGGCCCAAGTCACTCACCGCACCAAGCCAGTAAACCTCATTCTGTCTGGAAACTAGGGATGCTCCGATCGCCAATTTCGGGGCCGATCACCGATCACCGGAATCAGTGTCGGCCGATACCGATCGCCGATCCGATCGAGTGGGCGGGGCCTAAATGGAAGATTTAAACTTTAAATCTTCCATTTAAAGTGATGTTTAAAACTCAGTTAATGGGGCTCATTCACTGGAGGTCCACAAACAACAATCAACTTAATTATTACATTCAAATGATGAACATTATTCAAGTTTACATTCACTTTGGATAATAACACGGGAGAAATTCTCTCTCTCTCTCTCGACAGCCTGTCAGTATCTCATGCAGCTCACTGATCCAGTAATGAGTGACCCGACAGTGAAGAATACATATATTTATAATGACTAGTTTAGCTTCTTCCAGAGGTAGATAAAATAGCTAAGTGTGTTAGGTCTAACTCTTGTGTGTTTCACTGCGCTTACCGGTCCGGCGGGCGGAGCTGCAGGATTTCTGCTTCACACACGTTGCATTCCGCTATTTTACTGTCTTTTTCGGACACCTTAAAATAATGCCAGACCGGTGAAGCCATTTTGATGAGCTTGTTTTGCCGCACACAGTCTCGCGATCGGCATGTTTAGTGAGCACCGATCGATCAGTAGAGAGTGAGTATCGGCTGATCGATCGGAGCATCCCTACTGGAAACCATCGTGAGTTTATTCAGTTTCACCTAATTTCCTCACCTCATGCCCCCATAGTGTTAGGCCATCCCTGGTTAAGAACACACAACCCCCAGATTGATTGGGTAACTGGCAAAATCATTAGTTGGAGTTTTTTTTGCTTATCCTCATGCCTGCAGTCTGCCCTACCGCCAGCAGAGGCCGCCTCTCCACCACCCAAGATCGAGCCGCCTGACCTGTCATCTGTCCCCACTGAATATCATAACCTAGGAGAGGTGTTCAGTAAGCAGCGAGCTCTTTCTCTTCCTCCTCATCGACCCTACGACTGTCCCATTGACCTCCTTCCCGGTGCCCCTCTGCCTTCCTCACGTCTGTTCAACCTGTCTCGCCCTGAGAGAAAATCCATGGAGAGTTACATCCATGACTCCCTAGCTGCCGGTGTCATTCGCCCATCGTCCTCCCCGGTCGGTGCTGGTTTTTTCTTCGTCTCCAAGAAGGACCGCTCACTGCGGCCCTGCAATGATTACAGGGGTCTTAATGCCATCACTGTAAAAAACAAATATCCACTACCCCTCATTAACTCCGCCTTTGAACCCCTCCAGGAAGCCACCATTTTTTCCAAACGGGACCTCCGCAATGCCTACCACCTCGTCAGAATCCGAGAAGGGGACGAGTGGATGACAGCCTTTAACACACCACTTGGTCACTTCGAGTATCTGGTGATGCCTTTTGGACTGACGAATGCCCAAGCAGTCTTTCAGTCGATGGTGAACGATGTGCTCCGTGACCTCCTCACCCGGTCAGTCTTTGTCTACTTGGATGACATCCTCATATTCTCTCGTAACAAGGAGAAGCACATTATCCATGTCAGGCAGGTGCTGCAGAGACCCTGGAAAACAGACTCTTTGTGAAGGCGGAGAAATGCGAATTCCATGTCAACACAGTCTCATTCCTGGGCTACATCGTTGAGGAAGGAAAGCTTAGGACCGACCCTGAGAAGATCCAAGCGGTGGCGGGGTGGCCCAAACCAACCTCAGTTAAACAGCTTCAACAGTTTCGCCAATTTCTATCGCGCTTCATCAGGGACTACAGCAGAGTGGCGGGCTCTTTAACCAGACTCACTTCCCCTACAACTGGTTTTTCCTGGACCCCAGAGTGCGATGCAGCCTTCTCAGAGCTAAAGAGACTCTTCACCACTGCCCCTGTGCTCATCCACCCTGATTCCTCTCGCCAGTTCGTTGTGGAGGTCGATGCCTCCAACACCGGGGAAGGGGCAGTTCTTTCCCAGCACTCGGAACGAGACCAAAAATTGCATCCTTGTGCATTTTTCTCTCGCCGCCTCAATCCAGCTGAGAAGAACTATGACGTGGGTAACAGAGAGCTGCTGGCTGTCAAACTTGCCCTAGAGGAGTGGAGGCACTGGCTGGAGGGAGCTGAACTCCCTTTTATTGTATGGACAGACCACAAGAACTTGCCGTACATCCAATCTGCCAAGCGCCTTAACTCCCGTCAGGCTCGATGGGCCCTGTATTTCGGCCGCTTCTCATTCACCCTTACCTACCGTCCAGGGTCACGGAACCTCAAGCCGGACGCTCTCTCTCGCCAGTTCGCTTCCGAAGGACCAGCTGCCAGTCCAGACACTATCCTGCCTGCCTCCAACGTGGCGGCTGTTACCTGGGAGATTGAGTCATTAGTCAAGGAGGCTCAGCGGGCACAGCCTAACCCAGGTAACTGCCCAGCTATTAGTCTCTTTGTGCCTACCTCTGTTCGGTCCAAGGTCCTGCAGTGGGCACACGCCTCCCGTCTCTCGTGTCATCCTGTTGTCCATCACACACTGTTTATACTCAGACAGCGGTTCTGGTAGCCTTCCATGGCTCAAGACACCAGGGCCTTTCTTGCTGCCTGTACAGTATGTGCCCATGCCAAGTCCTTCCACCAATCTCCCTCTGGCCTGCTTCGCCCGCTGCTGGTACCTAGTCGCCCTTGGTCGCATGTGGCCTTGGATTTTGTTACTGGACTTCCACTTTCACAAGGAAATACCATCATCCTAACTATTGTGGACAGATTTTCAAGATGGTACACTTTGTTGCTCTTCCCAAACTTCCCACAGCCCGAGAGACTGCAGATCTTCTGATCAACCATGTTGTTCGACTCCATGGGATCCCCACCGACATCGTCTCTGACCGGGGTCCCCAGTTCATTTCCCACGTTTGGAAGGCCTTCTGTCAGGCTCTGGGAGCATCGGTGAGTCTGTCATCTGGCTATCATCCTCAGACGAATGGGCAAACGGAACGGGCCAACCAGGATCTGGGGGCGGCTCTTCGCTGTGTGGCTTTCAGGAACCCTTCGTCAAGGTGCCCACATCTGCCATGGATCGAATATACCCACAACTCCCTGTCAAATGCAGCCACAGGTATTTCACCTTTTCATTGTGCCATGGGTTTTCAACCACCCCTGTTTCCTGCCCAGGAAGAGGAAGTTGCGGTTCCTTCCGTTCAAACCCACCTTCGTCACTGTCGTAAGGTGTGGAAAGACACCCGAGCCGCCCTGCTCCGCTCCCCGCAACCGACTCATCGCAGACCGCCACAGGACCCTGGCCCCCAACTACTTACCAGGTCAGAGTGTTTGGCTTTCCTTCAAAGATCTCCCACTCAAAACAGAGTCGAAGAAACTCACGCCACGTTATGTCGGCCCCTTCTTTATTAATAATAATTTTTTGTACTGTCATATAGAATTTTATACCCGTTTACTTTATTCTCTTGTTTTTTTATAACTATAATGATCATATAAAGATGTGCCTTTACCTCACTGGTTGTAGAAAAAGCTTCTTATAAATGACTATATGACTATATAGAAATGACTGTAAAGTAATGGTCAGTAGGGTTAGGTGCAAGATGTCACAGAGTTGGTTAGTGTTTGTTGCGGATGGAGTTGACAGTGTTGAAAGCAATGGTGTGCCTCTCGTTGTGTACACACACACACACACACAACCAAATCACATCAATACCAAGAAATTACTGTCAGTGTTCTTTGTCAGTTACAGAAATGGAACTGTTGAAGGTTAGGACTGCTGTATGAAACTTTATGAAACATTGAACTGCTTCATGAGTACTGAAGTACATTGGCTTGACTTTGGTTTCTGACAAATATTGAGTTGTATTTGTGACATAAAAAGATTGTAAAGATTAGTAAGATGTTTATGTGATGACTTTGACACATTTAAACTCAATGAGGAAATGCAGTAGCATTCATGCTAGACTTAGCTTACATGATGCCGTTGCCCATACTAAACAGATACATGCCTATTGCACAGCTAGTAGGGCTGCACGATATTGAAAAAAACTGACATCGCGATTTCCTCCCCCCCCTGCGGTATATATTGCGGGTTTTTTAACCTGTTAAGTCCCAAAGTCCTGGTGGGTCCTTTACTTTTTTTTTTTCACGACACTGTGTCTCAGGGGATCTTAATATTTAAGAACCTATTAATGTGTTATACCAGATTAACGGAAATAATCTCAGCTAACTGACGATACAAACCATTTTTATCAAAACAAAACACAAGTCTCATAAGAAGCATCTAAATGACCCCTGAGCGAAAAATGCTAACACACTTTGGCACAGAACTCAAGATAAAAGTACGCTTATTACTAGTTATCGTAGCTGCACATACAAGATATCCCATTAAAGCTGAGGTTCCACAGATTATTTAGGTATATAGTATCATCACTGAGTGATCCGAACTCGGACAGGGGAAGCAAACACAGACATCACAACACCTACCTTTACGTAGCTTCTAGGGGAGATGTCTCACCGTAGCTGTCAATCTGATCAAAAGACGTGTTCAATGGCATTAAAACGAGAAAAAACGCGGCTGAATCGGTTAATCCATAGGTTTTTAACGTCTCTGTATAAAAAAATTATTTAATTTACAATCCATAATTCCATTTTTATGTAAAAATCGCAGAGCAAAAGTTAGCTGCTAATGGTAGCCACCAGAGTGGCTGCTGCTTCCAGTCTTGGCTATGCGGCAGTCCAGCGCAGTCTAACACACACACATTACCAAATAAGGATTGAGAGTGACGCGTAGCCAAAACCGAAAGCTGCATACACTCTGGTGGCTACCATTAGCAGCTAACTTTTGTGCTCCGGTTTTTACATAAAAATGGAATTATGGAGTATAAACAATTGCTTCAAATCCACATATACATCATCAACCTATGGATCAACAGATTCAGCCGCGTTGTTTCTCGTTTTAATAACATTGAACACGTATTTTGATCAGATTGACATCTAAGGTGAGACAATCTCCCGTAAAAGCTCCGTAAAAGGTACGTGTTGTGATGTCTGTGTTTGCTTCCCCTGTTGCGAGATCGGATCGCTTAGATACTATACTTAAATAATCTGTGGAGTCTCAGCTTTAATCGGATATATTGTATGTGCAGTTTCGATAAGTAATACGGGTATCTTTATCCGCGTGAGGTAGCATGGACATGCTTCATTAGCTTAACTAGCATTAGCACTGCACACCACCGCGTGTTCCAATGAAAAGCATACAACGTCAACACATTTCAGTATAACACAGCAATTGCTATATTACTCACGTTTGACAAAGTGGAGCAGGGTTCCTATGTACCGAAAAGTGGGTAGTTTAATGAGTCTGTTGACGACAAAACCTCCGCGCACACACACAGCCAAGGCAAGCTACCTGAATTAAGTCTCTCCATAAACCGGCAATACCGGAAATGTGACATCCGGTTTGTCCTTCACAATAAAGGTACATTTAATATTGACGTATCAAATTGATTCAAATGTCTTACATAACACATGTATCGAGACAATAAATGAACTGTTCATATAGCCGATCAACAGCGTGTATGTTACTCATTACAGGATAATCACATGACACTAAATCAGACGGGCTGTTCTCCTCTGTTTACATCCTGCTGGTTTAAATGATGTGTTCTATTATATTGCATAGATAGATGTGTTACTGTTCTGCTTGTAGTGGAAAGACAGTTTGTAGTCATAGATAGAAAAACAAAGATGGAAAACATTTCACCATACATTGCTTTGGACTTTTATATGTATTGGGTGTTTATGGTTCATGTGGGAAATTAATAAGCGGCGCTGTTGCTGGTAAATGTGTGTGCCATCATAATAGCAATGTGTATACAGCGTGAATAAAAAAAACTATATGCGAGTAGTTTGGAGTCATTTGAGACATGTAAATTGTCAAAAATGGTACATTCTCTGTTAGCTTACGTTCGCCCCGATTGAGCTAGCAACTATTTTATTCGCAATTTAACATGATATTGGATATGGGCTTAACTTGTCCTGGACTGGAATTTTTCCGATCTTTTCCCAAGGAGGTGTTTGCGAAAATGCACTTTAAAACACATGAATAACGCCGATTTTTCAAAATGGTCGACTTTCTGGGGGGTGGGGCTAATGGAAGCTATTTTGAAATATGTCCGCAATTCCATCAGTTATGTCTGTGGCAAGATTGGGGTAGTTTGGAGAAACTATATGTGACCATCGCACAATAGGGGGCGCTACTGAGCTGGTGTACAGAAATGTACGTTTTTTTTGTACATTCTGGAAAAAGATGTGGGTTGTGACGTGTGTTCCAAGTTTTGCGTCTGAAAGTCATTTTAGCGATTTTGTGGCATTTAAATCGTCAAAATGTTCTGTTAGCTTACGAGCTCCCCGTTTGAGCAGTCGACTATTCATTCGCAATTTAGCATCACATTGGATATGGGCTGATCTTGTCCTGGTTTGGAATTTTTCCGATCACTTTCCTAGGAGAAGTATGCGAAAATGCGCTTAAAATGGACATATTTCAAAATGGCCGACTTCATGGGGGGCAGGGATAATGGAAGCCATTTTGAAATCTGTCCGCATTTCCATGAGGAATCTCTGTGCCAAGTTTCGGGTAGTTCGAAGACACTGTATTTGACTCCCGCACAATAGGGGGAGTCAAATACAGCGGTTACTGAGCCATATGTGCGAAAACGTACGATTTTTTTGAACAGTCTGGAAAAGGTTGTGACATGCTTTCTGAATTTAAAGACGAGATATAAACTAGTTGTGTTTTTGGCGCCCCCTATTGTCCGAAATGAATTTGTTGTTGTTGTGCCTATTCCCCAAGACACACTGAACCTATCCACCGAGATCTGTGATATTTGCATACATTTTGGATGAATTGTGAGCATTTATGTGTAGGCCACACCCTTTTGCTAATACGTTTTGATTGATGTGGGCCACATTTTTCCACACTGCGTGCTCATTTTGTACGGTAATGTGTCTGACCCTCCACTGAGGCTGTGCACGAAGTTTGGTTTGGAAAATCAAGAAATTGGAATTTAAGTTAATATTTCAATGTTTTTCACATTATGCTAATTAAAATTAAAAAAGTAGGCGGAGCTTCAGGATATGAGAGGATAATATGTAGAGCTGCTCCACCCGGAGAAGTGTGCAAAATTTCTGGTCCGTCGGACTTACGCTGCGACTTTGTAAATTTCTCGAAAAACTGAATTTGCAGAGGTGGCGCTAGAGAGCAAGTTTGACATTTTTCACCCATCGAATCCAGAATGTTAACATTTTCACCTGTCCTGCCGGCGTTGCCAAATGTCGCTACATGAATAGTGTCGTAACCCCCTCAAAAACAGGTCGAAAGTGCAGAACCGGTAAAATAATAATACTGACGATTTGAATAGGTCTTTGCACTTCGTGCTCAGGCCCTAATAAACATATTTATAACTAGTTTAGCTAGTTCCAGGGGTAGATAAGACAAATGTGATTAACTTTTAACAATTTAACGCTCAGTTAACGCGTTAATAACGCGTTAATAACGCGTTAATAACGCGTTAACTGAGCGAAAATTGAAGTAACTTGAAAGTTTTTGGTATATTCATCTTAATGTCCCCTGATATATAAGAAGTGTGTTTTTAGATATTCATGTGTGTATGCATTGCAGGAGCCATAAGGCTGTATAATAACTGCTCAATTATACTGGTGTTTGTGTTTTATATTGATTTCTCTGTTTTATTCTTTCATAAATGTGAGGACTAAAATTGCTCCCAAATATTGTGGGGTGGTTGGCATAAACAGGTTTCATTACACTGTGGAGGGGGTGCAGTTATGCAGGACAGGAGGCTAGGTGGGGGAAGGGACCTTCTTGATAAGATCTCCAACATGTCAGGGAAGTCTACATCTCTTGAATAGTAGATGTGTGTGTTTAATTACTTTGTATTAATAATAGCAGTCAGTGTAACCAGATGCTGAAAATATGAGAAATCAAACTATTGTATTTGGAGTAAGATATGAGCAAGGGAATATTCTTTAGACACAACTCAAGTCTCTGGAATGTTGTTGAAAGTGTGTGTGTGAAAGTCTATGAAGAATGTGTGATAACGGACGCCAGATGTGTTTTGCTTCAAACTAAGAGACTGTTTCCGGATCATCTCGGCTGGCGCGCGCTGATACGCTACGAAAGCCCATCATTTGTATATGGGCCAATAGATTACCTGTATGGGAGTAGCATCCACACAGCTCCTCCCATTGTTTTTACAAAATCTCCTGTTGAGTCCTTGTGTCCGGTCTCTCTTCCTCCTGCCGTCAAGACGATGAGGTTCTCCCGGCATTTGGACCAGGGCAGGGGTGGGCCTACCCCTTTGAGAAGTGTATTGTATTCTTACCGTTTATCATTAAAACAGATTATTGTTTAACCCCTATCCTGGCTGTTTTGAGATTTCCTTCTTTTAAAACAAAGTCATATAGGATCGGCGCGGAGCAGAGATTTCTGCTCCAACATAACGCAAAAAAAAATTAACGCCACTAATTATTTTAACGCGATTAACGCATGTGTATTTTTTGTCCTCGGCCGCACCGTAGTTTCAGAGCGCATCGACTTTAAAATACCATCTACAAGCTGATGCTGACAGCCCCGCTCCTTCCACGCTCACCGGCAGGCCCTGACTGGCCATTGGGAGGACCGAGAGGGTGTGTGTATGTGTGGCGCGAGAGAGAGAGACCTTACGTGTATTGTTGTTGTTAGCATCTGGTGCTAGCTAGCAGTGCTAACGGATATAAGGAGCTGTTTAAATGAAAACAGAGGAGCGACATTTCGCCGACAACTGCGCCGAGCACTTGACTTTATGCAGGTAACCAGACAATGGGACATTGTACGAAAAGTCAGCACACACAGCACGGATACTGCGCGCAACATGATTGCAGCGTCCAGGCAGCTCCCGTTCGAGCATATGTCTTGAGTTGCACATAAAACACACACACACACACACACACACACACACACACCCTTATCCCCTGAAATACACTCCTAAACTGAGTGACAAAGGACAAAAAATATGTCTCCCCTCCCCCACACTCACTCACAGTCAATCCCCAGGATTTATTGATGTTTTGTGAGTTAACTTGGCTTATTTGTTTGTGTATGTATTGGAGTTAAGTTTATCTGGTAAATGGTCTGTGACATGAGTATGTTTGTTTGATGTACTGATTTATTATTTGGAGTTAAAACAAATACAGACATTTTATGTTGAAAGTGAATTGATTTATTTTCTCTTTGTAAAATTCAGTAGCTAGGTCACCGGGCTATCCCTCTGTTTCTGTGTGTCTAAACAGTTTAATTTACTCGTTCAGGGATAAGACCTACGCTACAGTAGAACCCCTGTTTTTAGAGATTTGGGTACGGAAGAAAAGAGAGGGTTTTGTTTTTTGACACTTTTTGAGTCCCCTTGGGGACTGGGGACACATATTTATGTATTAAAGACATCAAAAAGTGCATTTTGCATGATGGGAGACCTTTAATGCAAACAATATATTGTTCTTTTTAAAATGTAAATCCTGCACATGTTGCACATTTCTTCTCCACACTACCTCTTTAAAGAGCAGCACAGCTCTCCACATTTGTTATAATACTTTTTAAATAGTTTTTTAAATAGCTGTCATAACATATTCTGTGTCTTTGTATGCACCACACATACCAAAGCAAATTCCTTGTATGTGTAAACCTACTTGGTAATAAAACTGATTCTGATTCTGATAGAGAAACAGAAATAAGTCCCTCCAACTTTATTTGCTCCCCACAAAATGTGTATTGAAAATGTATTGCATTAAGGACACTGATTAGTGAACTTGAGTTGGATGATGATGCAACAAAAAAGTGGAGTTTGGGCCATCCGGTAGCTGACCTTCCTGCTCTGAATCAGCGAAAAATAAGCGTGCAATTCAGCCTTTTGAAAAGTTGAATGCAGATACAAGCATGGACCAAGCAGAACAGAGCAGCACAAAGTAGGGCTGGGCAAAATAGTGATATTCTATCGATATCGTGCTATGAGACTAGATATCATTAGATGTTCTATTAGGGCTGTGCGATTATGGCAAAAATCATAATCACGATTATTTGGGTCAATAATTGATATCACGATTATTTTGACGATTATTCATTGACCATTTATTGAACTTTAAAACAAATAATATTTTACCAATAAACAAGAATGTTGGAGCGCACTTCCAAAACCATACTAAACATATATTATTAATATGATAAATAAAAAATAAATGAAATCATATATGATGCTGTCACAACCTAACTCCTTAACATATAGCCAACATTTTGGTAAAACATATTCAACATATTCCACTCAGTTAAACATTGAAGGCTGGCCAACCGTCATGGTCCAGAAGTAACAGGAAATAAATGTTGAACTACAATTTAAGACCAAATAAAAAAATGTTGGCCACCATGGCAAATGCTGGTAGGGCTGCTCATGCCATCTCTTAAAGATTTTTTGCAAGAAACACCAGCCTGTTTACATGGTCTGGTTTCAGAGATGAGCGCAGGCAGGTGACAATATTGCCACATGTACTGAAGACCCTCAGCCACGCCCCGACACATGGGGTGACGCCAGCCAATCACAAAGCTTTGATGCGTTCAAGTGCATTATTCTGGCACAGGAAGATTATGTTCCAGCACATTAACGATAAAACAGAATATTGTTGTTCTATTTTTAGACACATCTCGCGATCGACTAGTTGGGCACCCCTGGGATAGACCATAGGTCCGTTGTGGTGGCAAAGTAGTCAGCTGAAGCCACATCTCTCTCAACTTCCACACGGCATTTGTCATATAGCGGAGGCAGCGCCGACCTGCTGAAATAATACCGAGACGGCATCGCATAACGCTGGTCCAACGTGTTGACAAGTTGCTTAAAGCCCTGGTTGCTAACAGTGCTAACTGGGCACATATCTTTAGCGATGTGAAATGTAATGGCACCTGTAATATCTCTGTGAGCTCGTCGCGTAAGCCGTTGCTCTGTACAATGCGTCCTGAATCGATGATGTGGTGGATGAAGTCGAGCGGGCATCTGCTTTTTGTTGTATTATTGCCCGGTCGTATTGCACTTTGTGGTTTTATTTCAGATGATTAAAGAGATTGGTTGTGTTAGCGTGTGGTGCCAACACAACCTGGTAACAAATCCTGCACTGTACTTTGTTTTGCTCCATGTCGGACTCCTGAAAGCCAAAGTACTTCCAAATAGTGGAAATAGTTTTACCCTTCTTTTTAACGAGTTGCTGCTCTTGTTCTGACATCTTCGCTCGCGCTGAACACTCACAACACATGTCACTCCCACGTGGCCGAGTGGGCTTTTAGGGAGGGGCGAAAGCGCACCCAGCTAAATAATCGTATTTTGTCAATTATGCGGTTTTCATAATCGTCGCAAACCATAATCGTAATCGCGATTAAAATACGATTAATTGCACAGCCCTACGTTCTATCATATTGTTTTTTCCTGGTTGTATATATGGATTTTTTAAATTTAACTGACTTGTTGCTTTTTTATTATTTGCTTTTCCCCACTTGGTCAATAACTCCTTCTGGCAGAATCTACACAACACATCAGCTCCATTGAACAGCCTATCATGCCAGCCTATGCAACACATGAGGGGCAGAGTTTTACTCTGTGTGTTGCAACTTGCATATATATTTATTGCACTTGACGCACACGCATGGTGTAATTTCCACTGGGGACAGGGGGGACATGTCCCCCGCTCTTTTCGAAATCCCGTTTGTGTCCCCCCACTTTACAAATATGTTTATTATTATTGTTTAACGCAAGCCGTCATCGCCACGGAGGAGCACACAGCCTCTGTGAGCGAGGGAGAGCGAGAGAGCTAGGGAGGGAGGGAGGGTGGTGTAATCAGGTGGTGCATTGTGGACACTGAATGTGACTAAAGACATAGATAGTCCGGCTGCATAAGAGCCTATGTAGTGAACCTTTATTGATTTATTATATCAACAAATGGGATAAAAAGATACAAAAAAAGTGTTAAATATCACAGCTGATATTTGGTTTGTACTTAAACAGGGTATATGCAGGAATCCTGAAGTCAAATGTAATACTTTTTAAGACCTTTTTTAAGACCCTTTCCATACATTTTAAGACCTCATCGCAACTTCGAGTTCTAACCGGTTACATTGGCGACACACTTTACCTCACATTTACTATATACAGTATTTATTGTAAGATAGCATAACTAAACAGCTTGTGATAACTCCTTATCATAATTCAGATAAAACAAAGCACAAGAGAATGAATTGTGTGACCAACCCAATGCAAGGTTTATTAGAAAAAGAAACCATTAGAAAGTATTTGATTTAGGCATTGTTCCCAAGAGATAAAACAGACAGACTACTGAAGTCTCCTCTCCACATGAACTTCAACCTAATGCAGTATGCTGCTTTTTTGCTTCTGTAGACACACTTTGTGCTCTTTCATTCCAGTAAAACTCTTCAGAAACCATTAGTAACCAGTATTTGACCAATAAACAAAACAATTGATAACACTTTGAACAGTGGCGGCTGGTGGAAAATATTTTTGGTGGGGCTGTTGATATAGTGAGTAAAAAATTTTTTTATGGGAGAAATGAACCCTTAAATTAGGACTTCTGGTGATGTAATGGCGCGTTTCCAGTGCAGCGCGGAGCTGCTTTAATGCTGCGTTCAGACCGGACGCGATGCGAATATTCGCTTCGCTCTAAACGCTCCTATCGCATCGCTCTAGTCGCTCGAGTTTCACCGCGGCTGCCAGCTGTGTTTACTCATCATTCAAACAAGACGCACTGGCTATGGAGCTACAACTACAACAAAATGAACATATTTTACCGTGATTAAATTGTAATACACGTTTCTAAATGATGCCGACGTAACAACATACTGATACCGGTAAGTAAAAACCATGAATTAATGCTTTGACAAGTCCGCAGACAGACGGCAGGCGAAAAACCTTTTAGAATGCTTGTTTTCTGAATGGAGCTTGGCTAAGCTAACGTTATATATGCTCCGACCGTCCACACTCACAACAACGGCCTATACAGACATAAATAAACCAGCGACTGTATTCTCCATGACACAGACAGTCTGTGGTTTGTACTTGTTTAACTTTTGTCTAGTTTCTGAACAGATCGTATGTGTCCCCGGCTGTTTGAAGAGCAAGCATGGGAAACAAAAGATAGCATTTACCTGTTTGCATCCAGCTAGCCATGCCTTTCTGCGACGTGAGAAGCCTTGTTGATACGTTTTGTCTTTATCACGAGCTTGCTGTGATATATACAAATCGGGTTGGTCCGGTCCAAGGTCTTTAAGTATCAATTTATCTCCCAAACTTCTCCTTTCGAAAGGATTGGAGAGTAGCTCTTGCACGGAATTGGGTGCGGACCGAGGTCCGGCGACTCCACCTGCACACCATTCTCATCCAACTATTGCGTCACCTTGGTCACTCACGAGTCTAAAAAACAACTCACGTCAACGCACGTAAGCAAAGTGGGCGCCAACGTGAGCGCCCTCGTGACCAAAATATTTGACGGCGCTGATTGGCTGAAATTATGTTTCGGCGGCACAGTTTACTATTGAGACTTTTGCAACGTGCTGGTTGCTGCTGTTTGGCTCGGGGGCTCCGCCCGGAAATGATAAACTAATGCCATGGGCAAGGCCAGGCAGGAAACATGTGACTAATCAGTAACTTTGGACATCGTAACACAATTTTAAACGAGATTTTATTGTAGATTATACATTTTACTGATACCAATTGTATGATATTTACCTTGTTCATTAAAAATAAAAATATAAAATATATATATATTTTTTAAATATATATTTTTTAATATAATATTTTTTTAAATATTTTTTTTTGTATGTGGGAAGAGGTGGGGCGGCGCCCCTAGCGCCCCTATGGGCCGGCCGCCACTGACTTTGAACTATGAAATATATTAAACTTTGGTAAGCTTCAGCGGGGTAATGCCATATAGGAGCTCCCTCACAAATACCCAGGGGTTAAATTGGGCCGGGCTATCGTTCTTAATATAGACTATATTTAGGGTCGATATGTGTTGACTTTACTTTAAAATAGTAGATCTGTGACCGGATATAGTTTTTTTTTGCTTAGTGAACGTGTGTCTCTTCCTTGGAGGAGCAGCATCGTCCGGACTCCACTGCTTCTCGGTGCAGAGAGTCTGCACTGCAGCAGTGTGTTTCAGCGACGTGCAGTCAGGGTAGGCACGGATTGGCCATCGGGGGAGTCGGAAACGCTTCTGGCTAGCACTTAGCATGTGGGACCGGACAGCTTTGATCCCCATCGACAGTGGCGATTCTAGAGTCTGTGGGGGCCCCTCGAACCAGCTTTCATCACCATCAGTGGCGCCCCCCCCCCCCCCCCCCCCCCAGAGCAGCATTTTATGGCGCGCTATGCATGGGGCCGCCTTGAGGGGGTTTCCCGACATGTCGTTGCAGTAAATTAAAGGGTGTTTCATGTTGTCGTTGCTGCGGACCTTCTTAATACCTTGGAAAATGCCGTTTAATACTTTTTAATAGCCTTAATTTTCGCTAAATTGATTTATCAACTTTTAATACTTTTTAAGACCCCGCGGACACCCTGTTAAATCGGTCATTCTGATCCATGTATTTTCGGCTGGTGCTGATTAGGACTTTTCCCCTGAAAGCAGCTGCCTTTTTATATACCCCTCAACATTGCCATTTATGGGTTATACAGTCTGGCAGAGTGACTTTTTTTGTTTGTTGACTTCCTCTTTTTTTTTCTTAAGTTTGGTTTAGTTTCTAACCTTATGCTCCATTAAGGAGTCTACAACAAGTCACAGTATAACATTAATTTATTTTGCTTTTGTTACAGAGAGGCACACACACAGTGGACGATGTTAGTAAGTGACTGAGACTGTGAAAGTCAAATGCACTGCTTGTTGTGTGAAAGTGAAGAAACATTTACATCCAGCTCGTAAGCCATGGCGGGATCAGCGGTGCAGTCTGGACGCGGAGAGTGTTGGTCTACTCTGCGCCGTCTGCAGCTGGGACTGCTGCGCGAGGCTACTGTGAGACTGACCACCTGTGAGTGCTTTGGGATTGCGGAGAGGCTCACGGCAGCACCCGCTACTTGTTGGGGACAGTGACTGCAGAACAATTCCTGCTTTCTCGTCAGAGTCTCCAACACAGCAGAAAAGTGTCCAATAACACCACAGAAAGACGCTAGATTTGTTGCTAGTCACTTTTAACAAAATAGGTCACGTAGAGGATTCAGAAAGTGGCCAGATTTAGGGAAAAAACTGCAAAGTTGGCAACACTCAGCACTTCAAGCGCATAACGTCACATAGGGAGTAAGGCTGCCATCCATCACTAAGTAATACTTTACTACTTATTTGTGGACATTAGGTTTGGTTAGTTTATCATTTATTTCTTATATTGAATATGTTGATTTTATTTGAAACTTATTTAAATGTAAATCTGTACAAATTATACTAGCAATCCAAAAGTAAAGTGTAAATTAAAAATCATTTGATATCTTTACCTAATTGTTAGCTCTTTTCACACAAGGAATTTTTTTAAATATTTAAATGTGAAACACTCGGTGCATAGCTCGCACATGGAAAAGAACCATCAACCTGTGGACTTTCTCAATGGCTGAAAGGGATGACTTTCTACCTTGCTCTTGAAATGATACGTTTTTTCCTTAAAAACAAACTGGATAGGTTTTGGGAAATCTGGAAAACCTTTTACGACTTCCTGGAGCATAATGGTCGACAACATGATTGAGGGAATGAAGACAATATTATTTGGGCTGTGTTTCTATTTTCTTTTCTTCTTTCTTTCTGTTTCTGTTTTGTTTGTTTTGCTGATAGTACGTCAAGTCTGTCTTGTTTATTAAGTGTCATTTCTATGCACAAAAACGAAAAACTCAAAAGCTTTTGATTATAGGTCCCCAATAATTACTGACATTAACGTGCATAAGGCGTAATCCCCCCTCATGTCAAAGTGAATTCCATGATACATGTTCTAATCAGAGTTACTTAATTATAAGATGAAAGTAAAACATTTGTTACAGTTTGTAAAGGCCTTGTTTAAATTAACTAAACATTTTGAATGTTATCTAGGGCACATTTAAATAAAAAAAGCTGTATATTAAAGTAATTGGATTTACCTATAGTGCAATGGCTCATTGTGATCATATGCATTTACACTACACTGATTTCATTATGTTTTTTAAATGTATTTCAAATATGTTTATTTAAGTAGCGTAAACACTGAGTGAGAAGCTTGTGTGTGCATTGAGTGGGAAGTCAGCAGTAACGTAGCCTTGCAGTGTGTGCTCACTTTATTTGTCGTTGAATAACTCATTACAGCTGGACTCATTACATTGCAGTTGCAAACAAACAATAAGAAAATAGTTTTTTATCTCACCAATGTTGTTTATATCGCTGGGCCCTGGCACAGCTGGCTCTGCCTGCTGTCCTCTCCTGGCCTCCCTCAACCTCTCTGTCCTCCTCTCTCCTCCTGCCCCGCTCACCTCTTGGCCATCTGGCAAGAGGCTGCTATCAGGTACTGACTCAAAGGCACTTTCCTCATCTTCATCTTGGGAGGAGAACACCGTCCTACCAGAGAGTCTGTTGCTGTCCACTGACGACAGGCGGGTATGGCTACAAAAGCGGCTCCTACCCTCATAGCCAGAGTTGCTGTAACATGATGTGCTGTAACAGGAAGTGCTGTAGCAGGATGTGTCGCAGAATTCACAGTCATTCTCACCCTGATGTCTGAGGGTGCTACAGCCAACTCTTATTCCTCCTCCATGACTGGAATCCCCCTCTTCGCTCTCCACTGTTGTATGTCCGCCTCCTCCTCTTCCTCCATCACCTTCCAGGAGCTGGTTTAGCTCAGAAAGGCGCTCAATTGAGAGGCTGCGTGGTAAGGAGCGACGACAGCAGGGGCCGGGACACTCTGGGACCTGGATCAGGAATATTTAGACAATTAAATGGCAAAAGCCTGAAGGGAGACCTATATGTCAATCATACTGCTATTTCTGTTGCAGTATTTGCTGTTCTTTTGTGTGAAGTGAGCTGGTACATTATTTAAGTAGTTTTTCTTGGGCCCTACATCACACTCAATGAAATATTTTGACCACTACTTTTAGTAAAACGTACATGCTTGTTACTATGGAATAACTCTAGCACATATTTTGGCTGTTCTACCATAACTCCATCACTGGCCATACCTGAGAGGGAGATAGGGTTGTATCATCCTCTTCCTCATCCTCCAGCCCCTCCTCCTCTTTGGAGGTTTTAAGTTTAGTGGAAGTGGTGTCTTGAGTGGTGCTTGTATTCTCTCCCTCCCTGACCTCCTCCTGGCTGGGAGCTCTGTGTTGGGCAGAGGGGAGACTGTGGAGGAGGTGGTGGATCCGAATGTAGTGAGATCTCGGTGTCTCCGGCTCTCCGCTGGCCAATGCGATCACCGTCTCCAACTCTGACACTGGAAGGGAGCAGGGGCGATTTTTGCGGCGCAAAGGAGTATTAGAGTTATAGTTTGAGAAGAGGGATTCACAGGTGCAGGGGAGGCAGCTTATTTCTCCGCCCTCTGTCACCTCCTGAGCAGCCCTTTGTTCTACATCGGCCTTTTGGGAAGTGATGCTTCCCTCCATGGGGTCCTCAATAGTAACAGCCCCATTGTTTGTTGATATTTCAACAGTATTTTCAGAGTCTGGCTTTGGCTGTATTTCCTCCCCAACATAATTTTCTTCTCCAGTCATATCCTCCTGAGCTTGTGGTGCAAACGCTTCTCTCTGCTCCCCCTCTTCTTCTTGTTGTTGCCTCTCCTCCCTTTCTCCATCATCTCCACTGTTCCCTTCTTGCTGTTCAGCCAGTTCCCCCTGCTCCTTCTCCACTTGTGGCTCTGTAGACAGGGGCTCCTCCCTCACTGTGCTCTCTTCATCCACAGTTTCTTGATCTTCTGGCGTTGACTCAGCCTCCTCATCCTCAGCACGGACCTCCTCAGGTGTGGAGGCTTCCGCTGTGGATGCTGTTACCACCGTCATTTCAGGGTCAGGAGGGGCATCCAGGGGGAGATCAGGCATGTCAGGTCCCACACTTAATGTGTCATCATCAGGAGTTCAGCAGCATGGTTGTCATTTGGTGTATTTCCCCCCTGAGGACAGGCTGTCTCTATGACCAGAGAAATCTCCTCATCATCTAAGGAAAATTGAGATGTTGGTTGTGTTGAGCATATTTTTGACATTTCTACCGTAAACAAGTCTGGGTCTTGACTAAACTCAGTTCTTCTTTTGCAAGTGGTGCAAATTAAAGTTTTGTGAGTTTAGAAGGCCGATTTACACTCTCGAGACCTTTAAATAGCTTTTGATACTTCTACATTCCACAAGAATGGCATCAACCAACACAAACTGAAGATTCACTACAGAGAGAAGTGTGACTTTGCAAGAGAAAGACAGTTGACTTGAAAGCTAAACACTCAAGCGGAGCAGAATTTATTATTTTTCACTGTTACATGGCATTATGCCTTATGTACCTGGGTGAATAGAAGAAGTCAACTCAAAGCGGAACTGCAGCTGGCCGCAGACATGGTCTGTTGGCAACCTGCGACCCAGCGAATAACTCACTACTCGATCCCTGCAAGAAATAAGACAGAAAAGTACAGAGAAAAAGAGATATGCAGGATTGATGTAAGATTGCTGGAAGAGACACGAAAAATAACAGATTTTGTTAAAAAAATACATAGCTACAGATGTAGCGAACTAATGTAAATATCCCAGCACTTGCCAGCTGGCGGTCAGTTGATAGCTGGAAGCCTAACTAATCCTAATGGCTGTTTATTTTTTTTTAGGCCTTGGTTCACACACAGTATTTTCCCTGGACTAACAGTAGTTGTTACTTCAGTCATGTTTGCAACGCATCAGTTGTGTTTGTCGTATAGCGTTAATTACATATTTTGAATCCATTATTTTCAGCGGAGAAAAACATTGTTACAACATACAATTTTACTCTTGAATATAATTATGTCTTTAGTTGTTTGTGAATGTCATTTTTACACTGTGCTATTGATAATGAATCAAATCAAATGGGTAAGGGTTAAGCAGTGTATAAACAAAAAAGTAAGCGTAATCTTAGCTGCATTCATAAAGCCATGAACACAAGAATTAATGGATAATTGTAATTAAATATTGTATTGCCTTTTAATTATTTAAAAGAAGGACTTCACACTAATTATAGCCCTGATCACCTTAAGAGAGGTACCATTTATCATTGCATAACATTTTGGAAAAAAATCTATTTGACAGTAGTTATATTACACTTTCACTGCCGCCACTTGACATTTTGTTATTGTTTTATACAATGAGGGAAGGTAACGAAGTATATTTACTCAGGACCTGTAGTTAAGTAATGAAATTGAGGTACTTGCACTTTACTTGAGTATGTTCACATGCTTCTTCAAGTAAAATAACAATACAGTAAATACAAATACAGTTTTTAATATTTAAAAAAACTGTATTAGTTATATATTTGTTTTATTCATCAACACTAATAAGAGTAATATTTAGACTGATGACAAGCAAAGTCCTGCCACACATACATACAGTATTAATTGCATAATTGTATATGGTGTGTGAGTGTTTTACCCAATGGCATGTTTTTCCAGCAGCCTCTGGACAGGGAGCTTTCCAAGAAAACGCTTGATGATTGGCCGACTCTTGGCAAATGTATCCTTCACTTTGATCTCCAGTACATCAGTGGGCAGAGACACAAAGTTGAACCGCTGAAGAAACAGACAGAGAGGGTAGAGTCATAAAGTTATGACCAATCAGGGTCATTGGATTAGTATGATATTTTTCTATGCACTACAGTTAGAAGATCACATCGGTCGGCCAGTACACTCAAAGCAGTCAATAGAGAAAATGATGCCCCAAACTTCTTTGCAATAATGCATATCTTTTGTATCAATGGACCCTGTTGTTTTTTTCTCCCGATATGATGATTTTTTTTCCCGCAGAAATATTTTTATTAGATTTTTAAAGACAACAACAAACATCAACACATTACACATTTACACATGTACCCCTTCCCTTTCCCCAGTCCCAAACAGACCTGAACAATATGTGCAAGGATATGACATCTCTGGAGTACAAAACAAAAAACAAGAGAGACAGTAGCTGGAAGTCTAGGACAATAGACAGAGTAAAGGAAACACAAATAAAACACATAAACACTCTTTTTTAACATAATACAAATGATAATACTAATAGAAAGTACAGTCAGAAATAGTGCACCATCATCATCATGACTTAAAGGGGACCTATCATGCAAAATGCACTTTTGTACGTCTTGTATACATGAATATGTGTCAGCAAACACAACCGTCTCTCTTTTCCTCCATACCCAAATCTCTAAAAACGGGGCTGGAACGGATCTGATACAGGCTGATTCAGATTTGAAAATAGTCTGACGTCAGTGACGAGGAGCTCCGCCTATATGGCCAACTCTACACCTATCAGGGGAATGAGAGGTTGCCGTGGCATGGTAACAGCATGGTACCATGACGCTCGTAACTCGGCCACCTCCTTTGCAGGGGGGCGTGGCTAGTTTGGTATTTAAAAAAAAAAAGTATAAATATACCTTATATTGGTATGATAGGTCTCCTTTAAGCTTCTTAAAGTGTTTTAGGAATGGTCCCCATACCTTATTGAACTTCGTACTTGAGCCACAGACTGAGTAGCACAACTTTTCAAGTGTAAGGCTTGACATTAGGTCATTTAGCCACTGAGCGTGGGTCGGCGGGACAGCATCTTTCCACCTAAGTAGTATCACTCGCCTGGCCAGCAGGGAGGCAAAGGACAGTGTGCGAGCCTTGGTTGGAGACAGGCGTGTATCATCCTCTCCAGTGGTGCCTAAAAGTGCAACTAGAGGGTTAGGGTCCAGCTTTTGATCAAGGATAACAGACAGCAGCCAGTTGCAGAGAAAGATGCTGAGACCCAGGTTGGTTAGTTTGCAAACCAGCTGCTGGGGGATGATTGTGTTGAATGCTAAGCTAAAGCAACGTCCTGACAAATTAGTTATTTGTGTCCAAGTGGGTGAGTGCTAGGTGGAGAGCAGAGGAGATTGCATACTCAGTGGGCCGCTTAGCTTGATATGCAAACTAAAATGGGTCCAGGGAGTGTGGACTAGCCTCTCGTAGTACTGATGGTGGAAGTCAGCACTACAGGGCGGTAGTCATTGAAGCAGGATGGAGACGAGTTCAGGTATGATGGTGGTTTCTTTGAAGCAGGATGGACTAACAGCCTGGCTCAGGGAGATGTTGAATATGTCTGTGAGGACATCTGTGAGCTCAGCTGCGCAGTCTTTTAGCCCACGACCAGGAATGTTGTCAGGTCCAGAAGCTTTTTCCGGGTGTTAATCCTGAACAGTGTGCTTCTCATACTGCCTGTGGACAGACAAATAGCCTGGTCGTTGGGGGGAGGAGTGTTTTTCTGCGCAGGTGTGTTTTTCCGTGCTTAAAAGCGTGCAAAGACGCCGTTGAGGTTGTTCAGCAGAGAGGTGTCTCTGTCACAGGTCTGTGGTAGTGGTTTGTAATCTGTGATTGTCCTAATACTCTGCCACAGGCTCAGTGTGTCTCTGCTGTCACTGAAGTGAGCTGTAATCCTCCAGGTGTACTGCTGCTTGGCTTTACGGATGCCACAGGAAAGATTGAGACCAGCTGGAGATGTAGCCTGCAATTGTCTCTGTGTATCCCTAAGGTTTCTTCAATTTTCCCCCCATGAACTGTGGGGTTTCTTTGGAAGTTTTTCCTTGTCCGATGTTAGGGTCCAAAGACAGAACATGTCACATTCGTATTCATATTCTTTACAAACTGTAAAGTCCAATGAGACAAATGTAACATTTGTGATATTGGGCTTTCAACATTGGGCTGGGTTTTTTCTGTAATATCATAATCTACTGTACTCTTGCTATTTGTTTTCAAAATGACCAACCCTTAAGGCTTTAGGACCCAATGTAGGAAGAAAAAAGCATGAGCTAGTAAAGAACAAGACTCAGACTTCGCTTAGACTAAAGTAAAGATCGAACGATTAATTGCCAGGTTGATAAAACGGATAATTCTGCAGTAGCAATATGCCAAATCTGATTTATGGTAGCTAACATTTTAGGTAGGCCCAGTAGAACATTTGTATACATTTAATAAGGAAATACCTCTATCTGGTGCACTTTATTGAGTTGTATACAAACATGTTTTTAATTAATCTAGTAAATATTTCTGTATATTTTCAATATCTATGGGGGGATGCTTAACATCAAGCAGGCCGTCTTTTAGTTCCTAGTATGTGTCAAGCTCTGAGCTGCAGACTGACAGTGACTCTTTATTATATCCTCATTGACTGGCAAATTCCAACATCTTTCAGACCTCAGCATTGCCCCCTGCATGCTGCCGAGGTACATTTCCGACTGCAGCAATAAAACTGATGCACAATATCAGTTTCCCAACCTCTTACCACATAAAGAATACCACAGCTAATTTCATTTGGACATGTAAGTCAATCATAAATGACCTGTCAACAACTGATGGACTTTTAAAAGCATTGTAATTTTTACACCTTTTATAAAATGCTATAACTTAAGACAAAATAAAAATCTTCTTAACAGAAAAATTAAACACTGCTGGTCTTCATCATCAACAAACAATTCATCACACCTTATCCAATTTAGCCCGCAAGAAGTAAATGGCACTAAGGTTATCGTGTATCTTTTGTAACGCACACTGAAGACAAATATAACCTTACATTAATAATTCCAAAAAATCTTTATTGCACGATTATGTAGAGAGTATATAGTTGCAAAGATTAATTCAATGAAAAGCATTTTAGACATCTGGTGAGCCATTGTTGTGATGGTTTATCTTTGCTATCATTTGATCTTATGATGATAATGATAAAATGGCACTTTAAAGTGGACCTATCATGCTATATTTGAATAATATATTGTTGGGCCATACCTATATAAAACATGTTTGTGAAGTTTTTTTTTCAAAATACCAAACAGATCATGCATTTTAGCCATGCCTCATTTCGCTCTATTTGCTCTATTCCTTGTTTTTGCAAGGGCTGATTCTGTGACATAGCTTTAATGCAAATGAGCTGCAGCTGACCACGGCCCCCTGCAGGAGAAGGGGGCCGTGCTCGAATCAGCTGCTAGGCTCTCAGAAGAGGGGAAGGAAAAGAGAGGCTCCGTCCTCCGTGTATTATTATTATATGATTATATAGAGTCGTTATTCATTTGTTTTAAAGCTCAATAAATAACAAAGAAGACCTCTCACCAGCACTTTTCTAATTTTGTCCGGAAGATTTAAACTTTAACGGACATGTTGACCGGCGGAAAAAAATCTAACTGAAACTCTGCCGCACGATCCCCTCGTCCCTTGGAAGAGGCGGAGAGGTGGGTGTTTGTCATCTGCTGATGGACTACCGGAGAGAATTACACCAGGAGCAAACGCTTGCCTCTGGGAGGGAGAAAAAGAGCCAGAGCGTCCACAGCGGAGAATAAACAGAAGGGCAACCATGGCAACCATGCGCAGGAAGTCTTCTTTGTTGCTTTTGAGGCAGACTACAGCGCCACTTAATAATAATAATAATAATGCATTACATTTTTTATTAGAGCGCTTTTACAGGTGCTCAAAGCGCTTTACAAGTACACATTACACATATTAGACATGTAAGAGTCAATACTGCGGACAATTCCCACAGGAGCAAATGCGGGTAAAGTGTCTTGCCCAAGGACACAACGGCCTGACGCAGTGGCGGCCGAGGCGGGATTCGAACTGGAGTTCACCAACGCCCCTTGATCTGATGACCAACGCTAGGTCACCTAAAATGTTTTGCAGTTGTAACTTCAAAACAACAAAATATAAACACAAAGATGACAGCACCACTGATTACCTGCCTAAGGCCTTGAGAACAGTGGCGGCACCAGGGTATGGCTGGGGTAGGCTACAGCCATACCAAGAAATGGCTTAGCCCCACCTTAGCCCCACCATGAAAAATGATGTTAAAGTAAGCAAAATAAAGTCCGCCAACTCGCGTGGAGTAAATTGCACAGACAGCAGTTAGTAAGATTGATTTCAGTAGCCACTTGTCTGGAAATACCGAAGACTAGAAACGGTTTTGAAAACTTTTGTCACGTAGTGATCGTCTTCTAATAGAACATCTTTGATAAGATAATGTCTTCTGGCCAATCAGAATCACGATAACGGCGTGGTGTTGTTGCAGGTAGTCCCGACGGAGAATACTTTTGCTGTAGTACATCTCTATATACATTGATACAACATTACCTGTTGATAGAAATCAACACGTAATGAAATAAGACCCCACGGTTTGATGATTGATAGGTGTGTGGGCTGTCTTTCATTTTGACACACAGAACAATCGGGGCTATCCACCCATATCCACAATGTAAAGTAATTCACACAGCCATCCACACACCATGCCCGACGATGATCTCCGCCATCAGTGAGCATGGACTGCTACAACGACCCAAATACATTCACCGAAGCTCCGGACGAAAGTTTGTTTACTCCCGGTCCGGTCATTCCATCTCATCCATCTGGTCTGCTGCGCGCACCCCCTCCATTTCATCATCACAACAACCAACACGTGCACTATGCCTGCCTACGCCCCCTTCGCAAAGCACCCCAGCCTGTTCAAAGTCAACCTCATCTTAAACTTGCTCTGTTTAACACCCAGTCTCTAAACAACAAGGGTCTCATTCTCAATGAATTCATCACTGAGAATAATCTGGACTTTCTCTGTATCACAGAAACTTGGCAAAAACCACAGGAATACTTCTCCCTCAACCAGACAACAACCCCAGGATACACATATATTGAAAAACCATGCCACCATGGGCGTGGAGGTGGAATTGCCACAATTCTAAGAAATAATATAAAAACAATTGCAATAAACATCCCTTGCCCCTCCTCATTTGAACACCTTGCAATTAAACTGTCTGGTCCAAAACCCCTGGTTACAGCAGTCATTTACCGTCCCCACAAACCAAACCCTGCTTTCCCCTCGGATCTTGCTGAATTCCTCACACACCTTTGCTCTATCTCTCCATCTGTATTATTACTTGGTGATTTCAATATTCATGTCGAGTCAAACGACTCCAATACCGCTTCAGAACTCCTGGACATACTCAACTGTTTCAATATCACACAACATGTTGATTTTCCCACCCATAAAAAAGGTCACACACTGGACCTGATCTGCACCACTGGCATCGCCATCAGCAACCTGACCACCTATGACCTCACCATCTCCGATCACCTGGCCCACATCATGGACATCCTAACCCCAACCCCACTCATCAAGCAGAAGCGCACCATACAATTCCAGAATATCAAGTCCATACACCCCTCCTCCCTCTCCTCCCTACTGGCTGACACCATCCCTGACTCCACCGTCACCCAGAATGTTTCCCCCTACTCGCTCCAATAAAAACCAAGTATTAAAACTAGGTGTTTGGGCAGCCCAGGGGCACAGCGGAGGACCCGGAAGGGGTATCGGATGGACGGCCCGGAGGCAAGGCAGAGTTCAAGGATGGGGTCTCGGGCGGACGGCCCGGGGGCAAGGCAGAGTTCAAAAAGGAGAACTCGGGCGGACGGCCCGGGGCAAGGCAGAGTCCGCGGCTCTCAGGGGGCCGGGCTCGAGGGCGAAGACCAGACAGCTCCGGAGGCTGGGCAGGACCCGGTGTCGGCAGAACAGGAACCGGAGCCAGTGGGACAGGCTTCGGCAGGAACCCCCACGGAAGAGAACCAGGAGTTGGCAGGACCCCCGGCAAGACAGGTGATGGCGGGACCCCCAGAGGAACAGGACATAAGATTGGCAGGACCCCCGACAGGAGAGTAGTCGGCGGGACCTCCAACGGGACTGGACATGGAGCTGGCAGGACCCCCAGCGGAACCTCCAACGGCACAGGACATAGGGTTGGCAGGACCCCCAGCAGAAGAGTAGTCGGCGGGACCCCCAACGGGACAGGACATAGGGTTGGCAGGACCCCCGGCAGGAGAGTAGTCGGCGGGACCCCCAACGGGACAGGACATGGAATTGGCAGGACCCCCGGCAGGAGAGTAGTCGGCGGGACCTCCAACGGGACTGGACATGGAGCTGGCAGGACCCCCAGCGGAACCTCCAACGGGTCAGGACATAGGGTTGGCAGGACCCCCGGCAGGAGAGTAGTCGGCGGGACCCCCAACGGGACAGGACGTAGGGTTGGCAGGACTCCCGGCAGGAGAGTAGTCGGCGGGAACCTCCAACGGGACAGGACATGGAGCTGGCAGGACCCCCAGCGGAACCTCCATCGGCACAGGACACAGGGCTGGCAGGACCCCCAGCAGGGGAATCGTTGGCGGGGCCTCCAACGGCACGGGACATTGGGTTGGCAGTACCCCCGGCAGAAGAATCTGGGGCCAGAACTGGGGCCGGAACCATGGCTGCTGGGGCCGGAACCATGGCTGCTGGGGCCGGAACCACGGCTGCTGGGGCCGGAACCATGGCTGCTGGGGCCGGAACCATGGCTGCTGGGCCGGAACCATGGCTGCTGGGGCTGGAACCATGGCTGCTGGGGCCAGAACTGGGGCCGGAACCATGGCTGCTGGGGCCAAAACTGGGGCCGGAACCATGGCTGCTGGGGCCACCAGGAAAAGCGCTTTATAAATGTAATGTATTATTATTATTATGTATGTAATTACATTGCAAATACTGACTTGAGCCCCACCACTGTATGGGTTAGCCCTACCATAGATTATCAACAAAAATACTCTGGCGCCGCCACTGCTTGAGAATATTATACAACAGCCAATGTACAAGCGGTTTATTTGAACCAATGACTGCATTGGTTGCATCTTCACCTGAGGATTGAAACCAGATAACACATGAAAGAAGGACACTAATAGGACAGACGTCCAATAAGTCATTAAAGGAGGAAATTAAATCATGATCAACTTTAATTTTATTTGCCACAGAGTTGACATGATTTTCATGAATTACAATCATCCTCATACTCTACTTCTGAAACAGGAAAAGCACACAATACTCCCTTTGTTTTAATTGGTTTTTATCCACACTTATAAGCTGCATCTTATTGTTCCAGTAATTTAATATCTGTGCTACAGATTTTATATTAAAATATCAGTTCTTGAAAGGAAACTGCATAAAGAAATGGAAAACTAATTTGTTTTGCCAAAGCAAATTGAGCGGACTACTTTCTGCAGATTGATTTGACTGCACATGGTTCCTCATCACTATCAAAGTGTCCTAAGCAATGGTCTGCTATCCCTATCAGCGGTCTGCTGTTGAGAAAGAGCAGACTGAATGTCCATATTGACCTATAAAAATCGAGTATTCAACTAAGCAGAGTAAAAATAATTAACCGTGCTTGCCGTCTATTGTTAATCTTTCTAAATTAGAGATAATCCTTATCTTTAGACTACAGAACACACAGAAACATGTTTCTTACCTCCGTCTTGCACCCAAACCTAGCCTTCCCTTTTTCTACTGAAAAATTGTACCTTATTAATATTGAAACTGCTCTGCTCTTGCTTAATGACAGCAACCACCTTTAAGTTGCTGTAAAGCCTCACAGAGGATTGCATTTAGCACAGTGAAATACACATATGATACAGGAAACAGTATGGCTACAGATAATTAAGTGTAAATGTACATGAGTGTGTACCACCCTGTATGTGTATGTACCTCATTGCTCCATTGTGGGTTGACTGTGTTGCAGACCACTCCAGAGCGTTTCTCCTGGCCATGGTGTGGCAGCAAGGGGAAGATGCTGTGCTTTCCAGGCTGGATAGAAAGTTTCAGGTAGGGGTCGGGATTGAAAAACATCCCCTTCTTCAAGCCAACTGCTTGGAGGTCTGGAAAGGGTAAACAGGACAGCAAAGGTAATTGTTATGGAATGGTTTTCTCTCAGTTTTTTTTACCAGTGACTTTCTAACAAAATTAATTAATAAACGATTTATTATTTTCTGTATTATAAGGTTATATTTCACACAGGCTCCGCCCTCTACTGGACTATATGGGTACTACTCTCTATCATGCTGTGCGTACTTTCACCTACTGAGTTACGTAAACGTAGCCGGCCAATCGGGGCGAGCCTACCTGAATGCGCGTGCAGGTCCACAGTATATAAGGCGGCTACACCCCCCGCCCACTATCCTTTTTCTCTTCAGACGAGCTGACAACCGAATGAGAGTTAAACAAACGAAGATTAGAACGAAAATGGACTCACCGTTATTGGAAGCTCGTGCATGCCCCACCTGCCCTGGTTTGATCGCGGGCGCGGACCCACATCGGTTTTGCTTTGAATGTCTAGGGGCCGACCACGCCATGGAGGGTGGCGGACATTCCCCGACCTGCAGTGCCTGTCGGGCGCTCCCGCGGCTCCGACGACAGCATCGCCTGGTCCATTTCCAGCAGGCACAATATGCCGTACCTGAGGCCGATTCTCAGGACCATGTGGAGGTGGACGGAGCGGTGCCATTTTTCTTCGCCCTTCCAACGGGCCACGCTGCCCCATTTGCAGAGGAGGAAGAAGACGAGGACTTCTCACTATCGGGCGCTTCTGGCCACGAGGGTCCACTACGCCGATCTGTTCGCCAAGATTTCCCGCTGGTGATGGCCATGGCAGCGGAGCTTGTGGGCCTGACGCTTCCTCCTCCGCTACCACCCAGACCGGTGAGCCGACTCCGTCAGGGGTTTATGACTCTATGTGTCCCGGTGTGCCCCCCCCCGGATGAGAGCCTGGCGGCCCATCTTCTTCCCCAGGCAGCAGGTTGGGCGGAGGTGAGAAGACCCCTGTCCCCGCTGCCTCGTGACCGTGAGGCGTTAGAGTACCTGGATAGGATATTCCGCCTCGGGGCACAGATGGCCGCGGCGGCCAACAATCTGGGCGTGTTGGGGGCATCCTTAATTACCCCTCAACAGGAAGCCTCCGCCTCCTCGTCACAGGACGATCCGGGCGATTATGCGGACCGCTGCATCGGACAGATTAATAATCTGGTTAACGGTGTGGCAGCTTCAGCTGGCCGCGTGATGTCCCTAGCCACAGTGGGGTCATGCCATGTGTGGTTGGGACTCACGGCACTGGCAAGATCGGACCGTGACGATCTCCTGGGAGCGCCCATATCCACGGCAGGGCTCTTTGGGTCCGTTACCGCGGTAACACAGCTCTTTCACCGCTTGGAGGAGGAGAGAGAGCAGCTTGGCCGGATGCTGCCACTGGCTCTCCCTCAGTGGGGCGAGCTTGGGCCGACAATGAGGAGGAGAGACAGGCGTAGTGCCGAAACACCCATAGCTCCCGCTGCCTCTCCTGCTCACCCGCACAGTTCTGCGCGGCGGTACCAGAGGGCCCCACGAGGCCAGGCTGGGTGATCCCGCAGAGCCCCTGCCCCGGTCCTGCGTCAGCAGAGGACCGCGTTCAGGGACCTTAGTGGAATATCGGTCGTTTTTTTCTCAGAGTGAAAACAGCATTATTGAAAAACAGCCCTTTCTGTGACAGGCCCCCATGGGTCAAACTTCCTTTTATGGAGGGTTTTTGACGGCGGAGTGGGCCACCAGAGAGTATCACAGCTTCATAGCTGCAGCTCTGCAGCTCCCCTAACACAGTGTTATGGGGAATGGAAAATCAGTTGTGTGTGGATGGATAGGACACTGAGACTGGGTTATTCACTCCAGTTTTGCAGCGTCCCTCCTTCATTCAGAGGCATAAGAGAGGCAAATCTGTCATCCCAAGAGGTTTCCTCTCAGCAGAGGTTCAGGCCCTGTTGCAGAAACAGGCGGTGTCTGTTGTGCACTCTCAAAACAGAGAGCAGGGGCACTATTCCCTGTACTTTCTGGTTCCCAAGAAAACAGGAAAATTCAGGCCCATTCTGGATCTTCGAGGCCTGAACCAGCACATTGCATGCAAAAAGTTCCATATGTTGACTATGAAACAGTTACTGGGACTGGTGCAGCCAGGCAATTGGTTTACAACCATCGACCTGAAGGATGCTTACTTTCATGTTGAAATTGCTCCAAAGCACAGTGTAATTGCGTTTTGCCTTCCAGGGGGTAGCCTATGAGTACAACAGACTGCCGTTCGGCTACTCCCTATCCCCACGCACGTTCAGCAAATGTGTGGTCACGGCGCTGCAACCGCTGCGCGACCATAGCATGAGGGTGTTCTTTTATCTGGACGACCTCATAGGCATGGCCAGATCCAGGGAATGGGCAATGTTTCACACAGCCCAGTTGATCTTTCACCTAACCAAGGTTTTGATCAATTGGAAGAAGAGCTCCCCCATACCTCACCAGCAGGTAGAATATCTGGGGGTGATGCTCGATGCAGGCAGGCTACGGGCCACCCTGACAGAAAGCAGACAGGCATTCCTGTTACGGGCGGTGTGCAGGCTGCGTCAGGAGGCGACGGTGACAGCTTTGACCATCATGCAGACTTTGGGTCTCATGACGGCTGCTCACTCCGTAGTGCCACTCGGACTCCTGCATGCACGTCGCATGCAGTGGTGGTGTATCGGCCTTCGTTTAGATCTCAAAAGACACAAACGGCGTCTGGTGACCATCCCCCCCTCAGTAGAGAGCAACCTCTGATTCTGGGGATCCCCAGATAATCTGCGGAGGGGAGCTCCACTGGCGCAGGTAACCTCCTATATTAGTCTTCACAGACGCTTCAGTGACAGGATGGGGGGGACGTGCCTAGAGAGAGCTGTGGGTGGTTGCTAGCCTCTGGCAGAGGTGCGGCACAGCAACCAGTGATGTTGGTCCTACAGCACTTCAAACCCTTAATACAGGGCAAACATGTGCTAGTAAGGAGCGACAACCGCACCACAGTGGCGTACATCAACAGGCAGGGCAGAGTCCGCTCAATAGCCTTGTTGACCGCAGCAGAGAACCTGTGGCTGTGGGTTTCACAGATTGTGTTGTCTCTAAGGGCCCTGCACATCTCGGGACGGGAGAACGGGGGGGCAACCTCATGTCAAGAGGTGGACCCCTGCCAGACGAGTGGAGGCTTCACCCGGAGGTGGTAAAGCAGGTCTGGACTCAGTTCGGGAGAGCAGAGGTGGACCTGTTCGCCAATCGGCGCAACAGCCACTGTGCCCTGTGGTTCTCCCTGGCTCAGTGGGACAACCCGCCCTTGGGGGTCAACGCATTTGCACACAAGCCATGGCCAAGAAAGCTGCTTTACGCCTTTCCACCGCTGCACCGTATCCCCCCCTCCTGGAGAGGGTGAGGCGGGAACAGCTGTCAATCATCCAGGTGGCCCCAGATCGCCGCCTGGCGCCGTGGTACGCGGGGGTAACACAGATGATGGTGGGCCAGCCCTGGGCGATTCCTCAGGTCTGGGGAGCGCTGTCTCAGGAAGCAGGTGCAATAGGGGCGTTACCCACTCTGGGCCAACTTCTCCAGGCTTGGCTCCTGAGAAGGACAGGCTGAGACAGGTGGGGCTGTATGATAACGTTATTCAGACTATCCAAGCAGCAAGAGCAGAATCCACCACAGCCTGTTACAGGCCAAAGTGGGCGGGATTCCGGCGATAGTGTGAAGGAAGGAGTCTCGAGCCTCTGTCGTGCACGCTGGGCTGTATTCTTACCTACTTACAGATAGTGGTGGACAGGGGGCTGGCTTATTCCACAATTAAGGTGTATGCAGCAACCATTTCGTCTTGCCATGAGGGATTTGGAGGCAGGTCAGCCTTCAGTCAGCCGCTTATGAAGCGGTTTTTGCAGGGGGTCAGGAGGCAGCGCCCAGTAGTGCACGCCTCCGCCCAGCAGTGGGACCTGCCGTTGGTGCTCGAGGCTCTGGTCACAGAACCATTTGAGCCTCTGGAGCTCTCCTCCCTGAAAGCACTGTCATGGAAGTCTGCGTTGCTACTTGCCTTAACTTCGGCCAGGAGAGTGACAGAGCTGACCGCTCTGTCGGTGCACCCAAGTTGCTTGTTGAGCCGGAGTGACCGCAGCGGGGCGACACTCAGACCGAACCCCTCCTTTGTTCCCAATAATCTAGGGAGCTCGTTGGGCTATTCAGATAGGAGGCTTTAATCTTCCACCCCATATTGGGTCAGGGAGGCTAAATTGCACCTCCTCTGCCCGGTGCGTGCGCTAACATGTTATGTGGAGCGCACGGCTGCTACTAGGCGCACTGAACAACTGTTTGTGTACTTTGGGGGCGGCGTGGCCGGTAAAGCTCTGTCCAAAAAACGCCTGGCGTGATGGCTCTGCGAGTGCATCTCACATGCCTACGGACAGGCGGGGAGAGCCTTCCCCACGGGGGTCCGTGCACACTCTACACAGGGTATGGCTGTGTCAACAGCCTTATTTAACGGAGTGAGTGTGGAGGACATATGTGCGGCGGCGTCTTGGTCCACGCCAGGCCCCTTCATAAGGTTTTATCTCTTGGACATGTCTGGCTCCTTCTCATCATCTGTTCTTGCTGAGGCAACACAGGGCTGGCGAGGGGGGGGTGGCTGTGGGTCAGCAGGTATCTGACCCCCCCCCCCCCCCCCTGGACATAGTGCACTTTTTGCCCATGCTCATTAGGGACACGGGAAACATGGTGCGCAGTAAGCCCCATACAGGACTGGGGGAGAGCCTTCCTCACTATTTTCCATGCACACTCTTCACGGGGTAAGCGTGTAGTGTGGGGAACATGGTGCACTTACGTTCTCCCCATGCTCCTTAGGGACCTGGGAGGCATGGTGCACGGTAGGTTGCATGCAGGGCTGGGGTCAGCAGGTATCTGACCCCCCCCTGGACATAGTGCACTTCTGTTTTCCCATGCTCCTTAGGGACCCGGGAGACATGGTGTGCAGTAAGCCCCATACAGGGCTGGGGGGGACTGCCTATGGGCGGGCGGGGAGAGCCCTCCTCACTGTTTTCCAGCACACTATTCACGAGGTAAGCGTGTCTGAGTGTGCCCTACCAGCCAGGTAAACTGCGGCCCCCACTTCTCTACGGTCAAAACCGGAGGAGAGGAGGTTGCGGTGCAGTGGCTGTTAATCAAAAGCCGGTCAGGGCAGTGTGGTGACTCAATGTGGTTGGACGACAGGGCGTTTAGGTATCAGGGCTCCACCCACTGTACATAGAGTGGCGAAGTCACGCCCATCTACTTCCGGTCCATGGGACCTTATTTCGGAAAAATAATGTATTGAAGTCAATGGAGAGAGAAAACTTATGTTTCGATCCCGTTTGAATTGTAGCATGAATTACACATATGATGTGTGTCAATCTTAACAAATAATTTCCATGTCAAAAAAGTCACAGTTTGTCGTAAAACTGTTGAAATATAAGACTATGAAAAATATGCAACTAGAAAGACTACAAATCCCAGAGTCGCGTAAGTGATGTCACAATTGTTTTCCTCCACTAAGAGATAGCTAAGATCTAAGATAAGATAACTTTAACAATATGTCTGTGTGCTTAGTACCAGGTTGTTATCATACCAGCAATGGGGCTTGCTCGTTCTTTCGCTTCCCGTCTGATGAAAGGACCAGGAGTGGCTGGATCAAGTTAGCTACCTAGCTAGTAGCTAGCACGTTAGTTAGCATTACAGCCATGTCATTTTTATTAGCCTTAATATGAAGTAACATTAAGTAACCCAAAATGTTAAACAGTAAGAGTAGTAGTGATATTTCGTGAACCCTTTGAAGAGTACTGTCACCGGTGTGATCATTCTATAATACACAATTTAAGCCTTCATGCTATCTGCACAAATGGTTGACATTAAACATTAAAAAGACCAGGCAGTTCAGGAGGATCAAATAAAAGCAGGCAGGCAGGCAGCTTTGCATGACATTCTTCTGGACGTGTTTTATTGTAGTGATAGTGAGGGTAGTCAATCGCTTTGTTGACAAGACAGTAGTGACGGCCATCTTGGTGACGTGTGTTGTTCTGCGAGACCAGAGATGTAGTTCATTGAGCGTTTCACACAAACAAATGTGTTACTTCACAGTTTTACGAAAAAAAAAAATGTTTGACTTGCAAAATTATCTTATAAATTGACAAACATCATATGTGTAATTCGTGGCACAATTCAAAAGGGATCGAAATATAATCTTTCTCTCTCCATTGACTTCAATACATAATTTTTTCAAAATAAGGTCCAATGGAGGTCCACCGGAAGGGGAGGGACTTCGCCACTCTATAGAGTCCAGTAGAGGGCGGAGCCTGTGTGAGATATAACGGTGGGTTACGTATTGTAACCCTAGTTATATAAGCACAGGCGGAGCCCTCTACTCAGGGCCCTGTATGTCCTATGCTCCTCGCTGAAGAGAAGTGTAGGATGACGGGAACGGGAGGCGTGGCCGCCTTGAGCTTGAGCACGCATTCGGGTAGGCCCGCCCGGGGGGCCGGCTACGGTTATAAATATCTCAGTAAGTGAATGCTCGCATAGTATGGTTGAGAGGTAGTACCCATAGAGCTGAAGGGCTCTGGAGCCCATGGTGGTTAAGCAGGAGGGTGGTGCAGTGAGGTGGATGGAAGCAGAAGATCTAAGAGTGCGGGAGGGTGTGTTGATGGGCAGGGAGTTTTTGCACCCATCAGTAAAACAATTTACGTTGACTGAATACTGGACTGCAATCGACACATTAATTGTTAAAGAAAATTCATAATTTTAGATTTGACACAGTATCTAAGAAGTTAATGTAAAAGAACAACAGATGCTGTTATCCTACCTGAGGAAAAGTTAATGAGTCTCCTGTTGCCCAGTCCATGGTTGACTTCAGGACTAACCACTGGCTTTAATACCTGATGACAAAGACAGATGACAAGAGTTAAGAAATGTCCTCACATGAAAAGAACATGAAAAGACACTCAACTTTCCATTGCTGTAAGATTATATTTTAATGAGACCCAACAGGAAAGTGGGTCAATGTAGCTAAATAAGATACAAGTTGCAAATAACAGTAAATAAGTTACAAGTACAGTAACAGTAAAAACGAAAAATAAAAAATAAATTACCAATACATTTAAGATTGATTTTGAGTATAAAAGTGACAATTTGCTCGCTGTTCTCATCATCCCAAAAACAGAAATATGTCAGAAATTAAATATATTTAATAATCATTTTATGTCCCAAAACTTTGTGTTTGCCTAACATTCAGTCTCAGTTCAACACAGCCTTTCATAAAGCTCCACTTTCAGTCAGTCTGACAATGTCCTGCAATCGATACTCTGTCTTTATTATCCTGACATTAATTCTACAGCCAGGAAGGGAAGAGGTATAGAGGATGGGAGAGGGCAGAGGAGCTGATGGATAGAGGAGGAAGTTGAGTTGAATGCTGTTGCGATGTGTCAGCTCCAACATACAGTGAAAATAGTTTGTTGGATTTAACTTGAATAGTGAACAAGGTCAAATATGGGCAGGCAAAAACAAGAGCAATTATGTTAAAAATATCTTTGAGGTAACCTCATTCATTATTAAAGTCACAGGGGTACCTGTCTTAAATTTAACGAATTATTCCTGGATTTATTTAACCATTGTAAATACGAACATTTTAGAATATAACTATAAAATAATATCAAGTATTCTTTCAGCCTTATCACTTAAAGCTGTAAACATAATTACATGTCCATAAGATATCACTAAAGGAAAGGTCATGGCATTACTAAAAACGAGGGGTTACGTATGATAACCCTTGTTATATAAACACAGGGCGGAGCCCTCTACTGGACTCTATGGGTACTCCCCTCGATCCTATCATGCAAGCATTCATCCACTGAGACTTTCTAGACGTAGCCGGCCCCAGGGCCAAGGCCGGATTAGTACCTCCAGGGGCCCCTGGTTACTGAGCGCTCATGGGCCCCCCCCAACCCACGTACCAACAAGTAACACCACGCCTACCCAATCATACCAACATGACCAATATTTAGAATTTTCAGTCAATCTGGCATGTCAAATCGCACACCTATTTGTCAAAAGCAGGGACTCAGCCACATAGTTCAACCAAAGTAGGTCTAGCCTTTTGCCCTTTTAGTAAAAAATCACAAGACAAAGATACAATGGATAAGATCTCAAGACAGTGTATGGCTCAGGAATACCTAGGTAATAACACTCAAAACCTCAGAGCAGCACCCCACTTAATGCCAAAATATGACTGGCTGGCTGTAAAAGTACACAAGGAGTTTTATTAGTTACGAACGTGCCGGGCAGCGCGGTCCCGTGGGTTAGATGCGCGTTCATAATGCTGAGGAAAATAACTCTCAGAATAATGTTATTAGCACATTTTACAACTTGAGGACCTAATGTTTTTAATAAGGGCTGTTCATACTGGGTTGTTTAAAAAAAAAATTATCCAACGATTTACAGACCACTCTTTCCCAATGTAAATCAATGGGAAAAGTGTTTCCGGGCCCAGCAACCTAACGGAGGTGTAGTACTGCCGTTTGGCCACAACGAATATTCTCATCAGAGTCCGGCGCACTTCCTGGGGGCTTGAGTGAGACCTACAGTACAGAGACGGTTTAGAAAATATATTAATTTGACCCTTTAGAAAAGTTGTGTTATTTATGGCGAAGAGTGAGTGTCATTTAAAACAATGTATGATGATTGCGGTTGTAATTTTTTTTTTTTTTCATCTTGTCACTGAGGGCCCTCATTGCTCAAGGGCCCCTGGGCACTTGCCCAGGTTGCCCATATGGTTAATCTGGCCTTGCCCAGGGCGGGCCTACCTGAATGCACGTGCATCTCACCGCATAAAAGCAGGCCTCGCCTCCTTACTGTCATCCTTTACTTCTCTTCAGCAAGCAGCATAGGACAGACAGGGCCCCTGAGTAGAGGGCTCCGCCTGTGTTTATATAACAAGGGTTACCATACGTAACCCGTCGTTATATCTCTCACAGGCTACGCCTTCTACTGGACTCTATGGGTACAGTGGGCGGAGCCCCGATGTATACACGCGCTGTCGTCTCACAACAACACTGTTCCATCTCACTGTTTCTGACCGGCTTTCTGGTTAGCAGCCGCTGCGCCTCACTCACCTCTCCATCGGTCGTAAGCGTGGAGAGAAAAGAGGCTGCGGCTGACAGAGCACACCCTGACGCGCTTACCCCGCGGAGGTGTGCTATGACGTGGAGGACTCCCCCACAGATAATGTAGTTAATAAATGTATTCTTTGATATGGTTTAGCCTGTCT
Source organism: Harpagifer antarcticus (assembly GCA_902827135.1). Classification (NCBI taxonomy): domain Eukaryota; kingdom Metazoa; phylum Chordata; class Actinopteri; order Perciformes; family Harpagiferidae; genus Harpagifer; species Harpagifer antarcticus. The sequence continues at coordinate 45,740 of CADEHL010001110.1, read as the reverse complement.
CAGGCTACAACATGGTTAAGTTTATAAATATTATTAAGGAATACAAATCCCTCTTTGCAATGTTTACCAGCCTCCTTAGGCTTTTCAATCACAATCGTTCAACTGGAATAAAAACAATATTGTTAACATGAAAATATGATTTTATGTTCGTTGTTTAGAGTTATCCTAAGGCAGGGGTGGGGAACCTCCGGCCCCCGGGCCGTATACGGCCTGCGAGACCATTTGGTACGGCCCTCGAGGTAATTTATAAACACACGCAAAAAAGAAAAAAATGAAAGAAATCTAGACCGCAAAATAATGAAACAAGCGAGTGCATGTTTTTCCTGGCCAAGGTCAGGGTCCTTGAACACAACACGAGCCTAACGTGTCATCACGTGGTATATGTCTCATCTGACAGGCGTGTAGTGCTGACGGAGAGCACCAGAACACCGCTCCGGCACTTCCAAAAATTGCAGTAGCCTACCCACAAGGAGCCGTACACATGCCGCAGTTTTTGCGTGTCTGTGTCTTTAGTTGAAAGCCCAGTGGCGATCTGTTCATGACTGTGATACTGATCATACAGTCAATAACTTTGTTGTTATTAGCATCTGGTTAGCTAGCTATGCTAACGAATATAAGAAGCTTTTTCTCCAACCAGTGAGGTAAAGGCACATCTTTATATGATCATTATTATAAAAAAATAAGATAAGTAAACAGGTATAAAATACTATATGACAGTAAAAAAAAGTTGTTATTAATAAACAAGAATACAGTTTGAAAGGGGTGTGCTTTGTAAAATGTCCATAAAGAAAAATTAAATCTGTTTACAGTTCTGTTTCATATAGGTGTTGAGAGATGTATCCATAGAGCTCCTAATGTTGCTCTCAAAGTGCACCAGATTGATGCTTTTAACTTCAACATTTAAAAAAAAATCTTCCCCCCGGACCCCCCTAGAGGAGGTTAGGTCCCCCCCCCACTTAAATCATGTCCACATGGATAGGAAACTAAATACATTTGCACATATCTTGTGTCCATATCTGTTTTGGTGTTCATGCCACAACCGTGCACGTGCATGCATCATCATGGTAAGATATCTGGATTAAGAGGTTGCTTTTTCTTTGCACAGCATGAAAGAAAGGCCAAATGAATGGGCTGTGATTTTAGTTTTTTTAAGCAGAGGTCAATAATTTGTATGGCCCTCGGAGGATGTTGAAAATTTTTAAATGGCCCTTGAGAGGAAAAAGGTTCCCCACCCCTGTTCTAAGGCTTTACTCATTGGGAACTCGGTATGAGATAGAGCACACTGTTGATATGTCAAATCTGCCTGTTTTACACACTTTGACCAACAGGGGGTTTGTGTTCAAATGAAGCCCATGATGAAGCCTCATGAGATGAACCCTTTTGCGAACCAATTGGCTGGAAAGCTTCAAAGCTTCATCACTAGTTAAGAGCATTCCACAAAAAGTGTTTCTGAAATAAATTACATACCCCACCTTTAATAAAAACTTAAGCCAACAAAAAATAAACAAAATAACAAAACCTGACATGAGTGAAAAGCGATCCTTTCAGAGCTGAGGCTTGGCTCGACCATTCGGGGAAACAAACAAGACGAACTGACACAGGACAGGGGAGAGACAGGCTATTAAAACATGAGGTGAGTGGAACAGGTGGAAACAATCAGGAGCGGGGCAGACACTGATGAAGGCGGGAAAAACACACAAGGGGAGGAAGAAACAAAATAAAGGTAAATACAAAATAAAACAGGAAATGACAGACAAAATACATAAACATAACTAACACATTTGACGAGACACAACAAACCACGCACTATTGGAGTGCCATCAGATTGCAGAAAAACCTCATAAAGACAACTTGGATTTTATAAGGAAATCTGGACAATGTTTTGGATGCCTAGCTAAAGGATACGTGAGTAAAGACTGCAAAAAGAGAATGGCATGCCAAACATGTTCAGAAAGACACCCAAACATGCTCCACATTCACAAAAAAGACAATGTTTCCAAGCATGCACGTGCAAAAAGCCGAGAAGTGGCCAGGTCAGACAAAACAATAGTTTCAAATGCACTGGTGAGCTTAAACCAGGAGATGGGCCGGAGATAAATGTGTTCTTGCTATTCTTCCGGTCTGCATCAAAGCAAAGAAAGGAAGCAAGCTTGTGGAAACCTATGCCTTTGTGGACCCTGGGAGCCCAGCAACATTTTGAGTCTTTAGCAAGGCAGCTAAACCTGCAGGGAAAAGGAGCGCAAATTGTCCTAACAACATTGAACTCAACCAAACAAGTGAAAAGTTCTCTGCTAAGAGATTTGGAGGTCTGTGGAATCAAAGAAGTGTATTAGCTTAAAAAAGGTTTTCACACAAAAGAGCATCCCAGTAACAAAGGATCATATTCCTTTTCAGAAAGACATTGAAAAATGGCCACACCTTCAGGAAGTAGAGCTGCCGAGCATCGCTGATGAGATAGGACTCCTAATTGGAAATTACGTGTATGAAGCTTTTGAGCCATGGAAAGTAATTCACAGTCAGAACAAAGGCCTTGTGCATTGTGCCTTTATGATGGGAAAGGAGTTAACTGCTGCTGTACTAGCTGTAAACATGGACAGACTGCTCAGAAAGGAGCTCCAGTTAGAACTACAAGAATCAGTGTTTTGGATCGACAGCACTGCAGTCAAGTACATAAAAAATAAGGCCCTACGTCTAAAGACCTTCGTGGCTAATAGGATCGCTAATTATAACAACCCTATGAAGAAACAAAGGTGGAGCAATGGCAGTACATCAACACCACAGAAAATCCAGCTGACTGTGCCTCTCGTGGGATTACAGCAGAGCAGTTTGTGGCCAGACAGAGTTGGATGGAAGGACCAGCGATCCTATAAGACCCAGATTACAAATGGTCTGAAAAACAGGACAGTGTGAAACTCTCTGAGGAGGATAATGAGGTGTGAAAAACTGTCTTTGTGCACCGTACAGATGTTGTTGAAGGCATGGACACATTGGACAAGCTAATGCGCTACTATTCAAGCTGGCATCGTCTGAAAAGAGCCATCGCATGGATGCTCAAACTAAAATAAGGTCTCCTGATTCTAAGTAAAAGACGTCAAGAATTGGAGGTCTGTGCTCACAAAGACGACGAAGACTCAAATAGGCAACGGGCCAAAAAGAAAAAAGAGAAACAAATCAGAGATGGAAATCATCTGCTACTGTCAACATCGCAGGTTCCTGGCAGAGATCTCTGCTCTAAAAAAGGAAAAAACACTAGTCAAAGGTAACAGTCCCATCCGTAGACTAGACCCAGTGCTGCAGGATGGCGTTCTGAGAGTTGGAGGTCGACTCAGTAAATCTGCAATGTTTCTGTGTATTCCGGACATTTAACTGTTAGCTGTGGGATTACGTCTATTTTACCTGCCTCGTGAGTTCCATTACGCCATGGTGACGTCATTCACTCCTCAGATCACAACCTTGTCTTCCTGGCACCTAAATATGTCCCTCTGGTTCAGAGGCAGCCTGTAGGACTGTGAGGAAGTGGACTCCGGAGGCCAATGAGGCTCTACAGGACTGCTTCGAGACCACGGACTGGGACGTGCTTTGTGTGCCACATGGAGAGGACATCAACAACATGACCGACTGCATCACAGACTACATTGACTTCTGTGAGCATACAACATTGCCGGCAACAACTGTCAACTGCTTCCCAAACAATAAACCCTGGATTACAAGTGACCTGAAAACACTTTTAAATAAGAAAAAGGAAGCTTTCAAGTCTGGGGACAAATCACTGCTGAGGAGTATCCAGCACGACCTGAGGGACAAGCTGAGGATAAGCAGGAATGCATACAGGAAGAAGCTGGAGGCCAAGCTCCAGCAGAACAATCAGCCAGGATGTCTGGACTGGGATGAAGGCCATCACAGGGTTCAAGGGGAGAGACAAACGAGCTGAACACCTTCTTCAATAGGTGTAGCTCTCCGCCCTCAGCTGTCTCCTCCACTTCACAGCTCAACTCCACCACTCAGCCTGGCTTCAGCATCCCCCCACTGCTCCCTATGCCTTTGACCCCCCCTCCTCTATCCCCCCTGTCGAGCACCCTGGACTCTACCACCACACCTTTGATGTGCCTCCCCTCCACTGAGACATCAAGCCCCCTCCCCCGCCTCACCGTGAGTACAGGCCAGGTCCAGAGACAGCTGGGAAAACTCCACCAAGGGAAGGCTGCAGGCCCTGACGGTATTAGCCCCGGGGTTCCGAGGAGCTGTGCCAGCCAGCTGTGGAAGAAGAAGAAGACGGTTTTTGTGACCTGGTTGACGTGAGGGAGGAAAGTGAGAGCAGGGTCGAGGATGATACCAAGGTTACGGACGTAGGGTGAGGGGTTGACAATGGAGCCGTCAATGTTTAGCGAGAAGTCCTGGGTGGAGCGGGTTATTGAGTTTGGGCCAATAATGATTATTTCAGATTTGTCACAGTTTAGTTTCCGAAAGTTGATTTGCATCCATGTTTTGACGTCAGTGAGGCAGGTGGTGAGTTGGGAGTGAAGGAGTGGTGTAGTGTGGGAGAACTTGGGGAGGTTGAAGACCAGTCTGGCTGCAGCATTCTGAATTAGCTGTAGCGGCCTGATGGCATTTGCAGGTAGCTCAGCAAGGAGGGAGTTGTAGTAGTCGCGAGAATACCAGAGCCTGGACCAAGACCTGTGTTGCCTTCTGGTTACATCCTTGGGTATGTAAGGAAAAGGTCTGCCTTATGGACAGAGTTAACATGGGATTTGTCCTTCAAATGTACAAATGTCCGCGCAATGGAAATGTGACGTCAACTTAAAATGCAAAGTCCCTGCCACCGGCAGGACAAATTTTACCAACTGTAAACCAACACTTGGGGGTGCTCTATGCATGTGTCTAAGGGTAAAATAATCATCATTCTGTATATAAATATGTTTGTCAATATCATGGACATTTCTTTTGAAATTGGGGTCCACGAAGCTGACACAAGATACCCGCAGATAAGCACTCGTCTCGGACTAAAATCCTCAATGCATAACAGTTTTAATGTTATTCAGGATTACCAGGGGCACGAACTTCTGACCGGTGTTCCCTCTTGGTGTAGTCCGTGGGGGAGTGCTTAAGTGTGGGTACACAGGTTCGCCTGGTGCACAAGGTTATGGAGGTGGAGGTCTTGCTGGTGCTCAAGTGTCCATATACGTCACCCCATATTCACATAACTTTTACCCGCCTTAAGAGACACTATTTTGGGGTACAATTTATCCATTTTCACCCCTTTTTTCTGGTTCTTCCAAAAGTTAACTTAGACTTTTTCTGACTGGAGGAATGTAACGGGAGTTGTCAGGGGACTATATCCTCCTTAAGAGACACTATTTTGGGGTACAATTTATCCATTTTCACTCCTTTTTTCTGGTTCTTCCAAAAGATAACGTAGAGACTTTTTCTGCCTCTGGAGGAATGTAAGGAAAAGGTCTGCCTTATGGACAGAGTTAACATGGGATTTGTCCTTCAAATGTACAAATGTCCGCGCAATGGAAATGTGACGTCAACTTATAATGCAAAGTCCCTGCCACCGACAGGACACATTTGACCAACTGTACCTACATACATTCAACACTTGGGGATGCTCTATGCATGTGTCTGTGTCAACCCCGTGGATCATGAACATCACATCTGGGGTCCACGAAGCTGATACCCTGCTAACAGCAGTGATACCCGCATAAAAGCACTGATCTGAGGGTAAAATAATCATCATTCTGTATATAAATATGCTATGTCAATATCCTGGACATTTCCTTTTAAATGTGGGGTCCACGAAGCTGACACCCTGCTAACAGCAGTGACTCTGCTGCCCTTATGTTCTTGTACATTTCATGAGTCAAAAACAGGCCCTGGAAATGATTTCTAACCATTATTACCGTTATGGAGGGGCTGCAGGAACACTTTACCCAGCTTTCACACCCTTATTCGGGGTAATAAAGCCATGTTCATCAGCCTGGAGCGCTGCCTGTGACCGTGGGACCCTGTGCATCAGCCTGGAGCTCTGCCTGGGACCGTGGGACCCTGTGCATCAGCCTGGAGCTCTGCCTGGGACCGTGGGACCCTGGGACCCTGTGCATCAGCCTGGAGCTCTGCCTGGGACCGTGGGACCCTGTGCATCAGCCTGGAGCTCTGCCTGGGACCGTGGGACCCTGTGCATCAGCCTGGAGCTCTGCCTGGGACCGTGGGACCCTGTGCATCAGCCTGGAGCTCTGCCTGGGACCGTGGGACCCTGTGCATCAGCCTGGAGCTCTGGCTGGGACCGTGGGACCCTGTGCATCAGCCTGGAGCTCTGCCTGGGACCGTGGGACCCTGCTTACAGCAGTGAGTCTGCTGCCAGCATTACAAACATATTAATCAGGCATTTTAACACTTTTTCCCCATGAAAATGATTTTTATTCACTATCATGGGGCTATGTAAATCAAATTCCGGGTAATTAGGAGCACAATTGTACCTTTTACTATTTAAATGTATTTGTATTATATATTTTTGGGCTATTAAAATGACATTTCTGGGTGACTTTGTCAGTTTATGGAGCTTAGCTCACAATTCCCGGAGGTTCCAGGCCGAATTTGGGAGCTCATAGGCGGCCTGCTATGCGCCCCCACCCGTGGAAAGCAAAAAAAAGTAAAGGAAACGGTCAATTATATCTTAAAATAATCAAAAATGAAGTTTTAAAAAATTCTCGAAAAAACCAACGGAGGAGGGGCTCAAATATAGCTCAAGTCTTCGGCGCTTCCGGCGGAAGCCCCGGACACATTTTCACTCTCCCGTTGCAATTTACAACGGAGAAGGGATTCGAGACCTCCCTTCCTCCGTCAAATAAATCTATTCATGTTTTCCAAGCTGCCATCTGCACGAAATCGGAAACCCGGTTTTTGAGAGCACTTAGAAAAAAAACGGCTGTTTCACATCATGGAGGAATGTGTCCATTACATGAGTGCTTTGGCTCGGATACAATTGTTGCCTGGAGGACCCCAATCATGGTTCTTAACAAAGTGAAAGTGCCTCTGGAGGAATACAAGGGGAGATGTCACGGAATTATGAGGCACTATTTTCGGATACATTTTATCCATTTTCACCCTTTTCTATGGTTCTTCCAAAAGTTAACTCTGACTTTTTCTGCCTCTGGAGGAATGCAAGGGGAGATGTCACGGAATTATGAGGCACTATTTTCGGAAACATTTTATCCATTTTCACCCCTTCCTCTGGTTCTTCCAAAAGTTAACTTAAACTTTTTCTGCCTCTGGAGGAATGCAAGGGGAGTTGTCAGGGGACTTTACCCGCATATGAGGCACTATTTTTTTTTAAAACGGCTTTTTGACATCATGGAGGAAAGCGTCCGCTACATGAGTGCTTTGGCTCGGATACAATTGTTGCCTGGAGGACCCCAATCATGGTTCTTACAAAACTTTAAGTTTTTGAACTGGTCTCTGGAGCAATGCAAGGAGAGTTTGAGGGGATTCTACCTGTATTATGATGCACTATTTTCGGATACATTTGGCCGGTTTTCATGGTTCTCCAAAAAAGACAACAGAGTATTTCCCTTCCTCTGGAGAGGCCGAGAGATGACAGGGATCTCTGCCTGCCTAATGAGTGCCTAAATGGGACACCTTCCGCACGATGATGCAAATGAAAAAACAATGTTTTGAATATAACCTGGAGAGATTTGACATGGGGTCTTTCTAGTTCGCTGAGTGCAACTTTCTAGAGTCTTTTCACTTTCATTCTACTGGGTACACTTCCCGGTACCAAAATGCTCATGCATACAGATAGGATGTTGATGTGTTGTCCGATCTGTTACCGTTCCTTCCGTGCCCTGAGCAAGCATTTGTAAAGGAACCATAGTGTGCGTAATTTAGTTGAAAGAAAAATTCTCCTGTTCTTGGCAAATGGACGTACAAACATAAGGCTGCATCCCTGCATCATTGCAGGATGCAACTATACCGGGACAAGGCTGGACCGGCACTTGTGCCGGGACCATGTCGAGCTGTCGCGGGAGGAGCAATATGTGGTCGTAAATAAACTAAAAATGACAGTGGCAACGAAGGACCTTCAAGCGCTCCGACTGACAAACCCCACAGTAGCGATGATTACCACTTGGGATGTGGACACTGAGGGTGGACACCCTTGTCCCCAGTGATTGAATGTGACAACCCGGACTGTAAGGAATGGAGGATGGAGGCAAACACAATGAGGGCTCAGAGGGACAAATCCCTGCGCTTCAAGCTGCAGCAGAGGATAAAACATAAGCCACAGAGGAGGGACCAGAGGGCCGATAACATGCATGGGTTCGATGAAGAGTATGGGGAGGAACAAGAGCGGGTGTTTCTAAGGAAACGACCCGAACAGAGGCAACACCAACGAGGCAGTCCAAGTCCAAAGGTCCATCCTTCAGCAAGTCCCCCATTCCCTCGTGCAGCTATTCCCCCATTCCCTCGTGCAGCAAGTCCCCCATAGCCTCTCAGACACCTGTATCCAGCTCCTCAGAACCTGCATCCATAGATACCGAGGCCTCATCAACCTCCCCTCCCATAAATTCCCCCTGGTTCCGCGGCAGGGGCCGGGGGAATATAATTCGGATGGATAAAGAGGTGGCTGGAAATCAAGAGGACGCTGACCTGCACCCAGAACCGCTACTTCCTATACACAGTGGGGAAGAACCCGTCGAGGAACCTTGCCTACTTCCTGAGGTTGGCTTGGGCTGATGTGGGACTAAAAGGTCCCATTAACTTCACCAACCTCCGCACAGTCCACGCAGATAATGCGAAGAGGTTTCAGGACATAGACAACCGCCAAAGAGTGAGTGATTTCATGTGTCACAACACTGCAACTGCAGACAAATTTTATGCCAAGAATCCTTCTTTGAAGGAGGCTGCGGACATACGGCTGCTCTTCACAGAGTCACTGCAAGCAGCGGCAGCAGCATCATCGGGGAGTGAATACAATTTGGGGGACATTGACAGTGACAGCTCTGGAGAGGAGCATAGCCCCACTCCCTACCAAGACTCCCCCGATGCCGAGACGTCAGACGAAGAATTAGACTTAAACTTCAACGCTTGGAGAGCGGCGAACAGGGAACAGTCAATGGCCGAACACAGTCCCTCAAACATGGGTGAAGAGAGGGTGCCAGACTCTGCACCAACTTCACCCGATACGGACAATGTTACCAGTGCACAAGCCAATGACCAACTTGTAAATATGGAATGTGTTGTTGTACTCAGTCCCCTTGTGCTGTATGAGTGAATAATGTTAACATGTTATTAAATGAAATTAAATGACAATGTCAATGTATATAATTCTGTAAATAAAGTTTATTTAAATTACTTTCTTGGTCCTATTTTTTAAAAACTATTACACCCTAGTTGAGTTGGTACTGGATAAATGGAGTGAACAAGTGGCAATAGTGAGCAGTGTGAGAGGGAAGGTAAAGCAATATGCTGAAAATATGGGTGTTTTCCCCTTTAAGATCCCCAGGGGCACGAGGTTCTGGTGGTTTGCATGGAGGGGTTCAGTCCGAGAGAGGAGTGCTCAAGTGTTGGAGGATGTGTAAGGCAGAGGAGGGTAAAAAAAAAGTTAAAGTGTGAACCTCCAGCAGGGCAGGTGAAGAAGGCCGAATATTGATGCTGGTGGGCGGGCGGTTGAGCACCGCAAAATCCACCCCCTTTATGTATTACCAGGGGCATGATAACATCCTCCACAGGAGGGTGAGTGGGGCTGTGAATAAGGACGAATATGGATGCCGATGGGCGGACGATAAAGCACCGCAAACTCCACCCCCACTTTAAGGTTCCCAGGGGCACGAGGTTCTTGAGGGTGTGATCATCTGGGTTTAGTCCGTGGGGGAGTGCTTAAGTTCGGGGGGCCGGGGACCCAAGGTGCGCGAGGTTATGGAAGTGTGCATGTCAGGGAGAGATGCTGGAGCTGCTTCGTCCGTGGTTTGGGGCTCTTTGAGCGGGTACAAATAGGTGGTTTTCCTGGTGTATTTCATGGATGTCTGACATAGCCTGTTTGCTCATGTCAGGGAGAGATGCTGGAGCACTTTACCCGCCTTGTAAACCCTTCTTCCTGGGTAAAACATTCAATGTATTTCCGCCTGCTTTCCATCAGCACCTGACAGCCTGTTTGCTCATATCAGGGAGCTGCTTTGTCCGTGGTTTGGGGCTCTTTGAGCGGGTACAAATAGGTGGTTTTCCCGGTGTAGTTCATGGATGTCTGACATAGCCTGTTTGCTCATGTCAGGGAGAGATGCTGGAGCACTTTACCCGCCTTGTAAACCCTTCTTCCTGGGTAAAACAATCAATGTTAGGCTCACGGACCACTATTGCGGTAAGCATGTTGTAACTTCCGGTTGTTGTCATTGTCATCTCCGGGTATCCCGTGTGCCTGTTCTGTTGCTGATACCTTATTATCTTAACTTAATCGATCGTTTTAAAACTCTTGATCACGGCAACTGCCTGACGTTGTAATCACACGTTACTACAGCTTAAGCACTCACAACTCTCCGTCTCTTAGCGACTGTAACTCCACAGTTGCCTACACTCTTTTCGGGTTTGCTAACGGTAGCTACTTTAGCTTGATAGCTAGCCATGACTCTTTCCCCACCCTCTGGTGTTATTTCCTGCTCTTCCTGTCTCATGTTTGGTTACTTCCCTACCTCCTTTACTGGTACTGATACATGTGTTAAATGTAGTATAGCTGTTAGGTTGGAGGCGGGAATCATAGCCATAGAAGCCCGGCTCCGCATCTTAGAAAGTAACTCAGCTACAGTAAAGCCAATGTTAGCCAGTGCGGACCGGCAAAAGGTAGCTCCTATTAGCCCAGGGAGACTGGGTGACTGTTCAGAAGGGGCATAACGTGAAACCCGCAGGTCCCCACCATCCCGTTCACGTATCTAACAGATATTCCCCACTCAGCGAGACACCCGCTGAGAAGCTAACTCTGGTTATTGGTAGCTCTATTATGAGACACGTGAATTTAGAGACCAAAGCCTCCACAGTCACATGCATTCCGGGGGCCAGAGCGGGCGACGTTGAGGCGCATCTTAAACTGCTGGCTAAAAATAAACGTAAATACAGTAGGATTGTTATTCACGTCGGTGGTAATGATGTTCGTTTACGCCAATCAGAATGCACCAAACTTAATGTGGAGTCGGTGTGTAGTTATGCTAAAACAATGTCGGACACCGTAATCTTCTCTGGTCCCCTCCCCAATCTGATCAATGATGACATGTATAGCCGCATGTCATCATTTCAGCGCTGGTTGTCTTGGTGGTGCCCAGCAAACAATGTGGGCTTCGTAAATAATTGGACAGCCTTCTGGGGAAAACCTGGTCTGATTAAGCGAGACGGCATTCATCCTACTTTGGAAGGTGCAAATCTCATTTTGGCAAACATTTCAGGGCTTTGTGGACTTAATCCATGACAAACTGGAGTTGAGACCAGGAGGCGGAGTCGCAGTCTTACACGCTTCTCTGCGCTCTCTCCTAGGCAGTCATCCATAGGAATCCCGAACCCAATAAAATACCCAATATTAGCGGTGTGTGTGTCTACCCAAGGACAATTTAAGGTAAAACCTAATAGAGGTGTCATACATAATAACCTAATAAAAGTAAATGTAACAACTACTACAGTGCAACAAAACAGGAATATTAAATGTGGTCTCTTAAACATAAGATCTCTAGCATCTAAAGCAATATTGGTAAATGATTTAATATCAGATTATAATATTGATATATGCTGTCTCACTAAAACTTGGTTGAGACATGAAGAATATGTCAGCATAAATGAGGCCACTCCACCCAGCCATATCAATACTCATATTGCCCGAGGCGTGGGCCGAGGAGGTGGAGTTGCAGCAATCTTTGACTCAAGTTTACTTATCAATACTAAACCAAAATTAAATTATACCTCCTTTGAAAGTCTCGTTTTTAGTCTTACGCATCCGACCTGGAAAACTTTGCAGCCAATCTTATTTGTTACAGTGTACCGTGCACCAGGTCCTTATTCAGAATTCTTATCAGAATTCTCTGAGTTTTTATCAACTTTGGTTCTTAAAACAGATAAAGTAATTATCGTAGGTGACTTTAATATTCATGTTGACGATGATAAAAATAGCCTTACTCTTGCATTTAACTCTATATTAGATTCTGTTGGTTTTTGTCAGAGTGTAAATAAACCAACCCACTGCTATAATCACACTCTCGACCTTGTTCTGACTTATGGTATTGAAATTGAGCAACTATTAGTCGAACCGCATAATCCTGCTTTATCCAACCATTTCTTAGTAACTTTTGAAGTACTGTTACTAGACTACAAAGCATTAGTCAAAAGCTCCTGCAGCAGAAACCTATCTGTTAGTGCTATAGCTAAATTCAAGGAAGAGATTCCACCAATACTTAACTCGATAGCATGTCTGCATGTAGGGGAGGAAACTTATACAAAATGTCCACCACCCCAAATTGATCATGTTGTTGATAGTGCTACAGATGCGCTGCGAATAAAATTAGACTCTGTTGCTCCTTTGAAAAAGAAGAAAATAAAACAACATAGATTAGCTCCATGGCATAATGCCGAAACCCGCAAAATAAAGCAAAAGTCGAGACAACTTGAAAGGATATGGCGTTCCACTAAACTTGAAGAATCTCGTTTAATTTGGCATATTACTCTCAATGAATATAAGAAAGCACTGCGTAAAGCGAGAGCAGCCTACTACTCTTCATTAATAGATGAGAATAAGAATAATGCAAGATTTCTTTTCAGCACTGTAGCCAGGCTGACAGAGAGCCATAGCTCGATTGAGCCTTCTATTCCCATAGCACTCAGTAGTAATGATTTTATGTGCTTTTTTAACGATAAAATTGTTACTCTTAGAAACAAAATTAATGACCTCTTGCCTTTGACCAGTATAGTGTTATCAACTCCCGGAAACGTAAGTTCTAATATTACACTAGATAGTAAACTAGAATGCTTTTCAGCCATAAACCTTGAACAATTAAATTCAATGATTCTCTCTTCTAAACCATCAACGTGTATGTTAGACCCAATTCCAACTAAGCTGTTGAAGGAAGTTTTTCCATTAATTAGCACTTCTTTATTAAATATTATGAATATGTCTTTATTATCAGGCTATGTTCCACAATCATTCAAAGTAGCAGTGATAAAACCGCTTCTTAAAAAGCACAACCTCGATCCAGAGGTTTTAGCCAATTATAGACCTATTTCTAATCTTCCGTTCCTCTCAAAAATTCTTGAGAAAGCAGTCGCAAAACAGTTGTGTGATTACTTAAAAAACAATGATTTATTTGAAGATTTTCAGTCTGGCTTTAGAACACATCATAGCACAGAGACAGCTCTGGTCAAAGTCACAAATGACATTCTAATAGCCTCTGACAAGGGACTTGTCTCTATTTTTGTTTTGCTCGATCTCAGTGCTGCATTTGATACTATCGATCATGATATCCTATTGCAAAGACTAGAGCACTTAGTTGGCATACAGGGAACTGCTTTAGGCTGGTTTAGGTCCTATCCATCTGAACGCTCTCAGTTTGTACGTGTCAATGATGAATCTTCCACGCAAACCAAAGTTAGCCATGGAGTGCCACAGGGCTCAGTGCTCGGACCTATTTTGTTCACATTATATATGCTTCCGTTAGGCAATATTATAAGGAATCATTCTGTACATTTTTATTGTTATGCGGATGATACTCAACTATATTTATCAATCAAGCCTGATGAAATTAATCATCTAAATAAAATTCAAGACTGCCTCAAGGACTTAAAACTTTTTGATGTTAAACACGACCAAAACTGAAGTTATTGTACTTGGCCCGAAGAATCTACGAAACAAATTATCTAAAGATATACTAACTATGGATGGCATTCATTTGGCCTCCAGTGAGACTGTAAGGAATCTTGGTGTTATATTTGATCAGGATTTATCCTTTAACGCCCACATAAAATCAATTTCAAGGACCGCCTACTTCCATCTACGTAACATTGCAAAAATCAGGCATATCTTGCCTCAAAACGATGCAGAGAAACTAGTCCATGCATTTGTTACTTCAAGGCTGGATTATTGTAACTCTTTATTATCAGGGTGTACCAAGAAGTCAGTCAAGTCGCTTCAGCTGATTCAAAATGCTGCAGCTCGTGTACTAACCAGAGTTAGGAAAAGGGACCACATTACTCCTGTTCTGGCTGCCTTACACTGGCTCCCTATAGAACACAGGATAGAATTTAAAATTCTTCTTCTCGCCTACAAAGCCCTTAATGGGCAGGCGCCATCTTACCTTAAAGAACTCATTATACCCTACTGTCCTACTAGGGCATTGTGTTCCAAGAATGCAGGGTTGTTGGTTGTTCCTAGAGTCTCTAAAAGTACAATGGGAGCCAGAGCCTTTTCTTATCAAGCTCCACATTTGTGGAATCAGCTTCCAGTTTGTGTTCGGGCGGCAGACACCCTATCCGTTTTTAAGAGTGCGCTTAAGACCTTCCTTTTTGATAAAGCTTATAGTTAGGGCTGATTAGATTCAGCCCCTAGTTTTGCTGATATAGGCTTAGTTTGTCGGGGGACATCTTACTTCTTCCTTCTCTCTGTCTATACCTGTGTACTCCCATGTTCCGATTAACCCAGCTTCCCCAAATTTCTTTCTTTTGGTGTCTATATACGCTGGGATCCGGAGTCATGGATGATCCTGCGGTCCTGTGTCCTGCATCGCGAGCCCTGGATCTTGAGTCGTGGCTGTGGTCCTGGATCATAGGTCCTGGATGGATATCCTCGTGGATTCATCTTCCTATTATACACACATGCATTTCCAAACATTTGGACTACCTATGTTGCAAATGTATTATCTTTTCAATTTACACACGGTATCTATTGCACGTCTGTCCGTCCTGGGAGAGGGATCCCTCCTCTGTTGCTCTCCCTGAGGTTTCTCCCATTTTTCCCTTTAAACTGTGGGTTTTCTTCGGAAGTTTTTCCTTGTACGATGTGAGGGTCTAAGGACAGAGGGTGTCGTATTGTCATACTGATATTTTGTACAAACTGTGAAGTCCACTGAGACAAATGTAACATTTGTGATATTGGGCTATATAAATAAACATTGATTGATTGATTGATTGAATGTATTTCCGCCTGCTTTCCATCAGCACCTGACAGCCTGTTTGCTCATATCAGGGAGCTGCTTCGTCCGTGGTTTGTGGCTCTTTGAGCGGGTACAAATAGGTGGTTTTCCCGGTGTATTTCATGGATGTCTGACATAGCCTGTTTGCTCATGTCAGGGAGAGATGCTGGAGCACTTTACCCTCCTTGTAAACCCTTCTTCCTGGGTAAAACAATCAATGTATTTCCGCCTGCTTTCCATCAGCACCTGACAGCCTGTTTGCTCATATCAGGGAGATATGCTGGAGCTGCTTCGTCCGTGGTTTGGGGCTCTTTGAGCGGGTACAAATAGGTGGTTTTCCCGGTGTATTTCATGGATGTCTGACATAGCCTGTGATAGCCTCTATTTACAATACTTTTCCCCCCCTTTCAAACACGTATTCCGGGGTTGAAAAGTCAGGTGCTGCACCACCACCTGTGCTCTGGGTCTGTATTCACAACCCTTTTCCCGACATTTCAAATAGTTTTCCGCATGTTTTAAACACTTATTTGCAATGTCTATTTCATGGACACCACTCTATGTATTAATGTCCGTGATATGGACATGTTATTCTGTACACACCACGGACAATGATGTCCACTCAGTGGACATTACGCACATTTTATATCTCTGCGGGGAAAGCTTGTCAGTCTCCGGTTCTTTTTCCACGTGGAAGGCCCCTGCACTGGCTATCTATGTAGCACCCCAGCTTATTTTTATTTTGCCCTGGGGCCGAACTGCATGCCTGTATACTTGGAGTACTGCGACCTGTAGTTAATGTCCACACAGTGGACACACATGTCCCTAAGGTATGTTTGATGTGATAGTGGTACATCTCTTGCTTGCACAACGTCATCCTGCTACTGGGTTTGTAAATCCTCCAGTCTCTGCCCGTTGCATTGCTACCCAACACGAGCCCACCTGTTATTCCCGTCCCTGTGTGGTCAGACTCGCCAAGTTCTGGTTGGACTTCCCACACTTTGACAATGCTTGTGGGTAACATCCCACTTAAAAATACTGTATCGATTATTATAGTTATTTTTTGTTCTGATTGACTCCAATGTGGTTTGTTTCACTAGTTTATTCTTCAATGTTATAATGGGCTTCCTGATGTTAATGTAGGGAATGAGACACCGGAAGATAAGCTAAGCTGTTAAGCTTTGAGCCATAGCACTCAGTCATGGTTTGTCTTTTGGGTGTAACTCCAAGTATGGTCACATTAACCTGTTAAGCCCCAAAGACCCCTTCTGCGGTTTTTCTTTTTTTTTTTTTCACGACACTGTCTCAGGGCTTCTTAATATTAACTATGAATGTGTCATACCCTCCTAACGGGAAGAAACTCAGCTAACTGATGATACGAACCATTTTTACCGAAACAAAACACAAGTCTCACAAGAAGGGTCTAAATGAGCCCTGAGCGAAAAATGCTAAAGCACTTAGCACAGAACTCTAGCTATACCGATCGATATACTTATTGGATCTGCACAAACAATTTTAGCTAACATCCTGAGATTCTACAGATTATAGAATTATAAGTATCATCACTGAGTGATTAGAACTTGTGACAGGGGAAGCAAATACAGACAACACACGACGTAGCTTTAGGTAGCAAAACACGGAGATATGCTCACCTTTAGCTGTTATTCTGATCAAAAGTTGTGTTCAGCGGCATTAAAACGAGAGAAAAACGCGGCTGAAGGTTAATCCATACATTAATCCAATGTGTCTGTCATTTTCGAGCCTGAGACCTGGAAAACAGGCTCGGGGCTTAACAGGTTAAGGTTTATGGCATGTGTTTTTTTAGTTTTTTTTTCCAGTGTTATTTTTATTATTTGTTATTTTGTTTTGCTTTTTTTCTGCTTGATAATAATTTGCTGCATCTTACCAGCTCATGTGAATACCACCCTATAGTTTCCTCAGATCATTCCCCTGTATCTGTTGACATCCACTTCCCTCTTAGTGTATCTCCCTGTACATTATGGCCATTCAGCCATAATGTATATGTATATATATATATACTTGCTGTCGTGTATTGAATGTAATGATTTTGTGGCTTTGCAGCTTCGACTCTATATTGAATTTAATGACACGCCCAACGTTAGCAGTGGTACTTTGTGGAAGGCTCTTAAGGCCTACGTTCAGAGGCAAGTCATTGCATATGTTTCACAACTAAGAAAGGTGGAAAAGGCTCGGCTTTTGGAAATTGCAGATGAACTTCCAAACGAAACAACACTTTTTTGAACAGGGGGACAAGGCTAGGAGGCTCCTCGCTCAGCAGGCTCGTGTAGTCAGCGCTTCAAGATTAATTCCAAAAGTGAAGTCGATTGAGGGCAGTTTAGTCTCCGACCTGATTGAAATGAATAGATCCTTCTTTGAAAACCAAAATAGCCTGTACACATCCAAATGCCCTACAATTGATACAACAAACCCCAATCCTCTTGACTCATTAGCTTACCTCTAAATGTATTGCCTGAATTAAGCTTTTGTATACCGCCCCCTCCGTATCTGTACACAGTAATGGCATTTAATCGTCTCCTTTCCCTCTCCAAAGGGGGACACGACAAGGATGCCCACTTTCCCCCCTGTTGTTCAACCAAGCCATCGAGCCTCTAATTATCTGGTTCAGATGCCATGATGGGTTTGAGGGCATCTCTCGTCACGGCCACGTCTATAAACTTTCGCTTTATGCTGACGACCTCCACCTATACATTTTCAACCCGGTGTCCTCCCTTCCTCCTATATTGTCAATCCTTGACCAATTTGGGCATTTGTTAGGGTATAAACAAAACCTCCAAAAGAGCAAATTATTATTTGTAGCAATACATCTTTTTTTCACCAGTCTCGACAGAGAAGTTAATGCGTTAATCTGGAATGACAAGCCTGCTTGTCTAAAAATATCTATTTTTCAGCTTCCAAAGTCAGAAGGTGGTCTATCACTCGCATTCAAAACTTATGCTACCACTACTGGGCCGGTAATATTAATAGTCTCCTCCACTAGGCTTGCTGCAAGACTCCTGCCCACCCTGGGTTCATACTGAGACTTCCTTCTCCTCTGGTTCCTTACACTCTGTGATTTGCTCTCAACTTCCCACGGTAACCAGCAAAATCTCAGACAACCCAGTGGTCACTAGTACTTTTAAGATCTGGCTCCAATTCAGAAAACAACTTGACCTACACAGGGCTTCAACTCACACACTGATTTTAAATAATCACTTGTTCTCTCCACCCTGCTCTGACCCTCCTTCCGCATTTGGGCAACCAACAGTCTTATTATACTGTCAATCTATCAACCCTGTATAGGTTTATGTGCCGGCAAAACCTGACAATCTCACAAAACTCTTGGTACAGTCACTGAACCTACAATATGGGGACATTAATTAAGAATAATTATAAATCATCTAAATATTCTCTTTGGTCCAAATTATACAGTTTTTTGTTTCATTTTTTTTAATACTTCCTAACAGCATTATATTATTACGTATCAGATTAATCAACAGTATTGTACAGGTTAGATGCTACATCCAATAACATAATACAGAAAGTGAAACATATATTACAAACGATTATCAACCTGCTGTGTTTCATAATTTGCTGTATAGTAATCCAAGATGCTGCTCAAAAAATGAAAGCAAAAGCAGAAGACTGAATTAGTTGTAACAAGTGTATATTTAAGGAAAGAGAAAGTTATGGACAGAGTGACTATTTATGGTTACCCAGGCTTTCCAGCTGAGCCTCGTCCTCCTCCCGCTCCTTCTCTCAGTACGACAGGGAGACACATGCCGTCCATCACACCCATACAAATCAAGGGCTTTGTCCTCTCTGTCTAAAGTGTAAAACAGGCAAAGCAGAGAAATCTCCCTCCACTGCTTTCCTGTCTGTCTATCTCCTCAATAATTTTCTTCTCCTTTTTTTGCTTTTGTTGTCTGAGCCTCAAGCAGTTTGGTCTTCTGCATTCCCCCCGCTATACGTCCAAAGACCTCAATGACTTACCTGGGGTGGACTCGATTCTCCTATCTCTATCTCCCACCTTCCCTGCCTGTGGCGGTTATTTTTATTCATTTGTCCTAGTACATATCAAGTTCTGGATCCATTATCATTTCAAGGGGGCTACAGCAGCAGAATGGGAAGGCAAACACTGAAACCCAATCACCTAGGTTCACAACCACTTGATAACAGGGTCTGACTGATATAGGCTTTAGAAACGGGGGTTGACTAGAAAAGTCAGCCCAGAGAGTCACATATATAGAGGCCATAGGTGTGAATATTAGAGGTTGTGAAAGAGATGCCTAAAGGAATAAGAGGAATACTACTGTAGAATGGCAAATAACCATGCACAAATCACCAGGTCAGAACGATTAAACAGATTGACTGATTGCTTTTCTTATTTAGCAGATATGGTTTGCTTGGTGATGATGTTTTATCATATATGCCTGTCAATGGACAGAGCATAATATGAACTGCTGGGTTTGTTTTTCAATTTAAATACCCAAGGAAGATAACAAATGGAGGAACATACAGTTATTCAAAGCCATACAGACAGATGGACAATGCATACTTTATTTTTTGCGCGTACACGACAAGTGCATGCACTCTTCAAAACAGATGTACTGTATACACAAACTCCTTCTTTTGTAGCTGTACATTTAGTTGTATGATACAACTTGATCTAAGAACTCCCTCAGTTTTTAATATCATAAAAAATCAGATTTCCTAATTAAGTCTAGTATATTTTATATTTTTACAACACATCACGTAGTACTGCAAGGTGAAGTTTAAAAATGGTCTCAATATAATGAAATGGCATGTACATTCAGGACTAATATGCACCCAACTACAACCTACTTTGCATCTCTGCAGCATTTCTTGAACTCTGGCTTTAACAAATACAGCTGAAGTTCCATGTCAAGCAGCATCTACAAAATGTGGCAACTTGAAATCCAAGCTGAAACAGCCTGTAGTTCTTCCTTGCATCCAAAAACGTCACCGTCGCATCAAAGGGCAAGATGTCTACTGGATGGAGGGATAACAACAACTAGCTCTGCGGATTATTTGCTTGACTACATTAAAGGTCACCTATCATGCTATTTTTAGGCAATAGCATAGGTCTTAGATATATAAAAAACATGTCTATGAAGTGTTTTGGTCAAACAGATCACCCATTCTAGCTATGCCTCATATCCCTCTATTTCTCTTCCTGTTCCAAAAGTGCTGATTCTGGGTATAAACAGGTCTCTCTTGAGAATGAGAACCTGTGTCTCAATGAGATGTTCACCTGTATAAATAAAGGCTAAAATAGATACAAAATAAAGCATTTTTTTTAACTGAAAACTTAATAAAATAAGAGGGGGCGGAGCTCATGACGGCTCATGCGGGGACCTGGCAGATCAACACGTTCTCACTACCAACCCGTCACATATTGACGGATGGTCAGGGCCCCTCCCCATCACTCTATTACGTACAGGGTACCCCTTGGAAGTCAGTTTTCAACGGGCAGGGCGTCCCATAGACCTTCATAGACCTCCCATAGCGTTGATAATAGACGCCACGAGAATGCTCCCCGGCAAATGCTACCCCGACGGTTGGTTGTTATTATCAATATTAATATAATAATTATTTATTTTTTTAATAGTCACACTCGATTTCGCCGATTTTCTTGTTTCCCCAGCTGGTCGACACCTCTTTTAGCAGAAACAAAGGCTACATCAATGTATTACAGTGGCGAGCCGTGACTTTTATACCTAGGCCCTCTGACCCCCCCTTCCCTCGAAAAAAAAGAAGAGTTATTACGTCACAGCGTATACTTCAGCGGAATATCAAAACAGCGGCCCGGGGTGCAAAACGCATCAATGACAGCGACCCTCTACCACACAAAACAACACCATTTATATAAACACCTATCATGAGGGCACCCACAGCCAAGTACAATTACAAATGAATTAAGTCTGCACGGCGGCCCACATTGAAAATGACTGAGGCCTACCTTTGATGATCAAATCACTCAAACACAAAAGTCCATCCTCCTGTCCTTTTGGATGAAGCACTTGCGGGTCATTCAGCTGATCCTTTGCCACTCCAGTGTCACAGTTCTGTCTAGGTTTGGGTGTTTTCACGGTTCTCTGTCATGTTTTCCTCCTGTCGTTAGTGTCCCTGTGTGTTCTCCTCCCTCCTCACCTGTGTCTCGTTAGCTAATTGTGTTCACCTGTGGCTCTTGTGTTTTTCTCCTCCCTCCTCACCTGTGTCTCGTTTGCCGATTGTGTTCACCTGTGTCTTGCAATTATCCCTCCCTGTATTTAAGTCTTGTCTCGTGCTGTGTTCAGTGTCGGTGCTTCTTTTGTTGGTGACGGACTTCACCGGTGAGTGTTCTGTGTTTTTCTGTATTCGTTCCATTTTAGCCTTGAAATAAAGGTTTATCAAAGTTATCTGCTCTTGGGTCCTGCTTCCTTCACTCAACCGTGACAGAAAGCACCGACCAGAGATGGACCCAGCAGATGACCCATTTGAGGAGGAATTACAGCATTTTTCATTTGCTTTGGCTTGCTGCTATGATTGGTGGAGGGGAGCGTCCAGTGTTCGGCAGAAGGAGGCCGCTCTGGTAGAGGCGCACCGGTTGGCTATGGAGAAACCGGACTTGGTGAAGTTCTTACCTGACTGGATGTTGAACTTCATCTGGGCGTGTGATTTCCAGCCTGCGGACTATAAACGTCTCGGTGTGTTCCGTCTGGAGTCAACCAGTGCTTCCGCCCCAGTTCCTGCTCCTGTCCAAGAGGCGTTTTCTGGAACTCGGCTGGCTTTTGGAGGTCCACGGAGCCTTCAGGCGGCTTCTAGGAGAAGGAGTCGCAAGTCCAGGCTAGCAATCCGAGCCCCAAGAGTCATGGTTCCGGCTACAGAACCGGCCCACACAGCCATGGTTCCGGCCCCAGTACAGGCCCCAGCAGCCATGGTTCCAGCCCCAGTTCTGGCCCCAGCAGCCATGGTTCCAGCCTTAGCTCTGGCCCCAGCTGTCCTAGTCCCTTCTCTAGTCCCTTCTCCAGTCCCACCTCTAGTCACTTCTCAAGTCCCTCCTCGAGTCACTTCTCTAGTCCCTTCCCTCATCCCATCTCAAGTTCCCTCTCGAGTCTTTTCTCAAGTCCCCTCTCAGGTCCCCTCTCGAGTTCCCTCTCGAGTCTTTTCTCGAGTCCCCTCTCAAGTCAACTCCCCAGTGTCCTCTCGAGTCACCTCCCAAGTCAACTCTCCAGTGTCCTCTCGAGTCACCTCTCAAGTTTCCCCTCAGGTCTCCTCTCGAGTTCCCTCTCAAGTCCCCTCTCAGGTCCCCTCTCAAGTCCCCTCTCAGGTCCCCTCTCGAGTTACCTCTCGAGTTCCTTCTCGAGTCCACTCTCCAGTTTCCTCTCAAGTTCCCTCTCAAGCCCTCTCTCGAGTCCCCACTCAAGCCCCTACTCATGTCCAGTTGGAGGTCCCGCAGACTAGTCTTCTGCCGGGGGTCCTGCCAACCCCATGTCCTGTACCGTTGGAGGTTCCGCTGGGGGTCCTGCCAACCTCATGTCCTGTCCAGTTGGAGGTCCCGCAGACTAGTCTTCTGCCGGGGGTCCTGCCAACCCCATGTCCCGTCCAGTTGGAGGTCCCGCAGACTAGCCCTCTGCCGGGGGTCCTGCCAACCCCATGTCTTGTCCAGTTGGAGGTCCCGCAGACTAGCCCTCTGCCGGGGGTCCTGCCAACCCCATGTCCTGTCCAGTTGGAGGTCCCGCAGACTAGCCCTCTGCCGGGGGTCCTGCCAACCCCATGTCTTGTCCCGTTGGAGGCCCCGCCGACTACTCTCCTGCCGGGGGTCCTGCCAACCCTGTGTCCTGTCCCGTTGGAGGCCCCGCCGACTACTCTCCTGCCGGGGGTCCTGCCAACCCTATGTCCTGTTCCGTTGGAGACCCCGCCGACTACTCTCCTGCCGGGGGTCCTGCCAACCCTGTGTCCTGTCCCGTTGGAGGCCCCGCCGACTACTCTCCTGCCGGGGGTCCTGCCAACCCTGTGTCCTGTCCCGTTGGAGGCCCCGCCGACTACTCTCCTGCCGGGGTCCTGCCAACCCTATGTCCTGTTCCGTTGGAGGCCCCGCCGACTACTCTCCTGCCGGGGGTCCTGCCAACCCTATGTCCTGTTCCGTTGGAGGTCCCGCCGTCTACTCACCTGCCGGGGGTACTGCCAACCCTATGTCCTGTTCCGTTGGAGGTCCCGCCGTCTACTCACCTGCCGGGGGTACTGCCAACCCTGTGTCCTGTGCCGTTGGAGGTCCCGCCAACCGCTCTCCTGCTGGGGGTCCTGCCAACTCCTGGTCCTCTTCCGTGGGGGATCCTGCCGAAGCCTGTCCCGCCGGCTCCGGTTCCTGTCCGGCCGGCTCCGGTTCCTGTCCGGCCGACACCGGGTCCTGCCCGGCCTCCGGAGCTGTCTGGTCTTCGCCCTCGATCCCGACCCTCTGTGAGCCGCGGTCTTCGTCCGCGGGCCCGGCCCCCTGACTCTTCCTGCCGCTGCCCTCGTCCTCGAGCCCGGCCCCCTGACTCTTCCTGCCGCTGCCCTCGTCCTCGAGCCCGGCCCCCTGACTCTTCCTGCCGCTGCCTTCGCCCTCATGCTCGGCCCCCTGAGTTCGCCCGCTGTGGCCTACGCCCCACCATGGACTCTGCCTTGCCCCCGGGCCGTCCGCCCGAGACCCCCACCATGGACTCTGCCTTGCCCCCAGGCCGTCCGCCCGAGTCCCCCTTCTCGGCTTCTGCCGTGCCCCCGGGCCGTCCGCCCGAGATCCCTTCCTGGTCCCCTACTGGGCTCCTGGGCGGTCAGCTTAGTCCCGTCCTCCGGACCCCCTCCACCCACCCTGGTGGCCTAGGGATACGTCCCTCCTCCGGACCCCCTCCACCCACCCTGCTGGATTTTTTTTTGGATTTTTGTGTTGGGGTTTAGGGACGTCTGGAATCCGTCCCTTGAGGGGGGGGTTCTGTCACAGTTCTGTCTAGGTTTGGGTGTTTTCACGGTTCTCTGTCATGTTTTCCTCCTGTCGTTAGTGTCCCTGTGTGTTCTCCTCCCTCCTCACCTGTGTCTCGTTAGCTAATTGTGTTCACCTGTGGCTCTTGTGTTTTTCTCCTCCCTCCTCACCTGTGTCTCGTTTGCCGATTGTGTTCACCTGTGTCTTGCAATTATCCCTCCCTGTATTTAAGTCTTGTCTCGTGCTGTGTTCAGTGTCGGTGCTTCTTTTGTTGGTGACGGACTTCACCGGTGAGTGTTCTGTGTTTTTCTGTATTCGTTCCATTTTAGCCTTGAAATAAAGGTTTGTCAAAGTTATCTGCTCTTGGGTCCTGCTTCCTTCACTCAACCGTGACATCCAGTTTATCATTGTAACTCAATCTTGAAAATGACTCGGTTAATAATTTCGCAACGATGTCATCACTATCACTGACATGTGCCAGCCATCATGAACGAACTTATGCTAATCATGAATCTATCGATCATAAATCTATCGATTAGATTTATGATTCGAAAATAATAAAAGTAGGGTAGACATGTGGATATTATCCGGCTGAACAAAACGTGCATTTATCTAACAGGTTCGTTTTCCACAGACCTTATTTCCAGCTATTTTCCAAAACCCTATGGAGAAATCCCATTGCTTTTGTGTTGAGGGAATCCGAGCGAAGCTTACTTTCGGGTTTTAGGACGCGTCACTGCACCACTTGCATAGACTATACAGCGGGCGGAACTTGTCATAAAGTCCTCGAAAATAAAGCCCGCCCATTTAGAGGGAAGATATGATTGGTCAATTGTACGGTCATTTGACATTACTCTCTCATTGAGTTACTATAGCTGGCCCTCTGTGAATGTAGAGAGGGACCAAGAAGCTCTCCCGTCTTCACAGTAACTCGCAGAGACGGCATTTAACCCTTCACATTCCAACAGAAACTGAACAGGCAGATTCGAAGGCTTTATTTATTTGGAAATATTATTCTAAATACAATTAAATCAAGTTATTTTGGTAAAAATAATGAAAAACGTAACAACCAAAAATTATAAAAAATAATATTTAAAAAAAAATGTTTTTTTTTAATGTTTTCAAATATTCTTTTTTAGAATATCTTAGGCCCTCACAGAGGGCCTAGAGAGCCCTGACGGCTCGCCACTAATGTATTAAATCTAGGGCTGTGAAGTTGCGTTAATAACGCGTTAACGCAAAAAAAAATTAATGCCACTAATTATATTAACACCACTAATTATTTTAACGCGATTAGCGCATGTGTATTTTTTTTCCTCGGCCGGCCCGTAGTTTCAGAGCGCATCGAGTTTAAAATACCATCTACAAGCTGATGCTGACAGCCCCGCTCCTGCCGCCCGCTTGTGGCAGACTACACTTCCACGCTGGAGGACAGGCCATCGGGAGGACCGGGAGGGTGTGTGTATGTGTGGCACGAGCGAGGCACACCTTACGTGTTGTTGTTTTTAGCATCTGGTGCTAGCTAGCTGTGCTAACGGATATATGGAGCTGTTTCAATGAAAACAGAGGAGCGACATTTCGCCGACAACTGCGCCGAGCAATTGACTTTATGCAGGAAGCCAGACAGTGGGACATTGTACGAAAAGTCAGCACACTCAGCACTGATAGTGTGCGCAACATGATTGCAGCGTCCAGGCAGCTCCCGTTCGAGCATATATGCCTTGAGCTGCACATAGCTCCAACGATCCATCACAGTGTCTCCACACACACACACACACACACACACACACACACATACACACACACACACACACACACACACACACACACACACACACACACACACTTTGTATGAGAGGTTCCAGGTTGAATTGAGGCGAATATTTGTAATGTTCAGAGGTTGTTGTGTTTAATATTCATGAGAATATTTGTCATTGTTCAAATGATAATAAACAAACATAAAGCATATTTGTCCACTCATATGTTGATAAGAGTATTAAAAACTTGAAAAATATCCCTCTCGAACAGATAAAAAATGTGCGATTAATTTGCGATTAATCGCGATTAACTATGGACAATCATGCGATTAATCGCGATTAAATATTTTAATCGACTGACAGCCCTAAATCGATGTTAATCCATGTGTGTGGCTGTGGAAATAATGGACGTGCCGTTGTGCGATTGCGCAACGCAATAATTTACAAACTCTTCAACTACAACCCTAATTATTTTTAAAAACATTTTAGAAGGCCTCACGAAATACTTTAATGTAAATGTAAATTTAAATGTGAAGGGATGTGTGTAATGTGGTGATTATTATTCACCCGCGGATCTATGGGTTGGGGTATTGTTGTGCACAGATATTATAGTTAACCGGACTTCCTGTTGATGTGAAATCCGAAAACATTTAAAAAAAATAAAATACTTTATTCCGAGTGTGCTTGCTTTTCTCTTTGAAGGTCATCACATAACGGCATTGTAATACACGGTTCGGCTGCATTAAATATTACATATCTGCCGTAGTTCGCTATTTATAGAGCCCTGATGAGAAGACTTCTAGACAAACAGGAATAACTGCCGCCGAAACTGAATATGTGACGTGGATCATAAATATATCAGCAATCAAACAAAACCGTCTCCTTGCAGTATCAATACTAATTCGGCTGACTTTTATATTTGATACAATCGGTATATTGGTATATGTACACCATAACGGTGCACAGCTGATAGAAAGGGACACCTGGTGGTTAAAGCACGTTATTGAAATGTATTATTTTTATTATTAGATATTAATAGGAATCCCTGTTCACTTCTGCCCCCATTCTTATCCAGCCGGACTCAAGTAAGCAGTTTGTTGTTGAGGTAGATGCATCTGTCACGGTTGAGTGAAGGAAGCAGGACCCAAGCGCAGATAACTTTGATAAACCTTTATTTCAAGGCTAAAATGGAACGAATACAGACAAACACAGAACACTCACCGGTGAAGTCCGTCACCAACAAAAGAAGCACCGACACTGAACACAGCACGAGACAAGACTAAATACAGGGAGGGATAATTACAAGACACAGGTGAACACAATCGGCAAACGAGACACAGGTGAGGAGGGAGGAGAAAAACACAAGAGCCACAGGTGAACACAATTAGCTAACGAGACACAGGTGAGGAGGGAGGAGAACACACAGGGACACTAACGACAGGAGGAAAACATGACAGAGAACAGTGAAAACACCCAAACCTAGACAGAACTGTGACAGAACCCCCCCCTCAAGGGACGGATTCCAGACGTCCCTAAACCCCAACACAAAAATCCAAAAAAAATCCAGCAGGGTGGGTGGAGGGGGTCCGGAGGAGGGACGTATCCCTAGGCCACCAGGGTGGGTGGAGGGGGTCCGGAGGACGGGACTAAGCTGACCGCCCAGGAGCCCAGTAGGGGACCAGGAAGGGATCTCGGGCGGACGGCCCGGGGGCACGGCAGAAGCCGAGAAGGGGGACTCGGGCGGACGGCCTGGGGGCAAGGCAGAGTCCATGGTGGGGGTCTCGGGCGGACGGCCCGGGGGCAAGGCAGAGTCCATGGTGGGGCGTAGGCCACAGCGGGCGAACTCAGGGGGCCGAGCATGAGGGCGAAGGCAGCGGCA
Source organism: Harpagifer antarcticus (assembly GCA_902827135.1). NCBI lineage: Eukaryota > Metazoa > Chordata > Actinopteri > Perciformes > Harpagiferidae > Harpagifer > Harpagifer antarcticus. Next base: position 17,981 of record CADEHL010001110.1, on the reverse strand, counting down.
GGAAGAGTCAGGGGGCCGGGCTCGAGGACGAGGGCAGCAGGCAGGAAGAGTCAGGGGGCCGGGCTCGAGGACGAGGGCAGCGGCAGGAAGAGTCAGGGGGCCGGGCTCGAGGACGAGGGCAGCGGCAGGAAGAGTCAGGGGGCCGGGCCCGCGGACGAAGACCGCGGCTCACAGAGGGTCGGGATCGAGGGCGAAGACCAGACAGCTCCGGAGGCCGGGCAGGACCCGGTGTCGGCCGGACAGGAACCGGAGCCGGCGGGACAGGCTTCGGCAGGATCCCCCACGGAAGAGGACCAGGAGTTGGCAGGACCCCCAGCAGGAGAGCGGTTGGCGGGACCTCCGACGAGACAGGACAAAAGGTTGGCAGTACCCCCGGCAGGAGAGTAGACGGCGGGACCTCCAACGGCACAGGACACAGGGTTGGCAGTACCCCCGGCAGGTGAGTAGACGGCGGGACCTCCAACGGAACAGGACATAGGGTTGGCAGGACCCCCGGCAGGAGAGTAGTCGGCGGGACCTCCAACGGGACAGGACATGGGGTTGGCAGGAACCCCGGCAGGAGAGTAGTCGGCGGGGCCTCCAACGGGACAGGACATGGGGTTGGCAGGACCCCCGGCAGGAGAGTAGTCGGCGGGGCCTCCAACGGGACAGGACATAGGGTTGGCAGGACCCCCGGCAGGAGAGTAGTCGGCGGGGCCTCCAACGGGACAGGACACAGGGTTGGCAGGACCCCCGGCAGGAGAGTAGTCGGCGGGGCCTCCAACGGGACAGGACACAGGGTTGGCAGGACCCCCGGCAGGAGAGTAGTCGGCGGGGCCTCCAACGGAACAGGACATAGGGTTGGCAGGACCCCCGGCAGGAGAGTAGTCGGCGGGGCCTCCAACGGGACAGGACACAGGGTTGGCAGGACCCCCGGCAGGAGAGTAGTCGGCGGGGCCTCCAACGGAACAGGACATAGGGTTGGCAGGACCCCCGGCAGGAGAGTAGTCGGCGGGGCCTCCAACGGGACAGGACACAGGGTTGGCAGGACCCCCGGCAGGAGAGTAGTCGGCGGGGCCTCCAACGGAACAGGACATAGGGTTGGCAGGACCCCCGGCAGGAGAGTAGTCGGCGGGGCCTCCAACGGGACAGGACACAGGGTTGGCAGGACCCCCGGCAGGAGAGTAGTCGGCGGGGCCTCCAACGAGACCGGACAAAGGGTTGGCAGGAACCCCGGCAGGAGAGTAGTCGGCGGGGCCTCCAACGGGACAAGACATGGGGTTGGCAGGACCCCCGGCAGAGGGCTAGTCTGCGGGACCTCCAACTGGACAGGACATGGGGTTGGCAGGACCCCCGGCAGAGGGCTAGTCTGCGGGACCTCCAACTGGACAAGACATGGGGTTGGCAGGACCCCCGGCAGAGGGCTAGTCTGCGGGACCTCCAACTGGACGGGACATGGGGTTGGCAGGACCCCCGGCAGAAGACTAGTCTGCGGGACCTCCAACTGGACATGAGTAGGGGCTTGAGTGGGGACTCGAGAGAGGGCTTGAGAGGGAACTTGAGAGGAAACTGGAGAGTGGACTCGAGAGGTAACTCGAGAGGGGACCTGAGAGGGGACTTGAGAGGGGACCTGAGAGGGGACTTGAGAGGGAACTCGAGAGGAGACCTGAGGGGAAACTTGAGAGGTGACTCGAGAGGGAACTCGAGAGGGGACTAGAGAGGGGACTTGAGAGGGAACTCGAGAGGAGACTGGAGAGTTGACTTGGGAGGTGACTCGAGAGGACACTGGGGAGTTGACTTGAGAGGGGACTCGAGAAAAGACTCGAGAGGGAACTCGAGAGGGGACCTGAGAGGGGACTTGAGAAAAGACTCGAGAGGGAACTTGAGATGGGATGAGGGAAGGGACTAGAGAAGTGACTCGAGGAGGGACTTGAGAAGTGACTAGAGGTGGGACTGGAGAAGGGACTAGGACAGCTGGGGCCAGAGCTAAGGCTGGAACCATGGCTGCTGGGGCCTGTACTGGGGCCGGAACTATGGCTGTGTGGGCCGGTTCTGTAGCCGGAACCATGACTCTTGGGGCTCGGATTGCTAGCCTGGACTTGCGACTCCTTCTCCTAGAAGCCGCCTGAAGGCTCCGTGGACCTCCAAAAGCCAGCCGAGTTCCAGAAAACGCCTCTTGGACAGGAGCAGGAACTGGGGCGGAAGCACTGGTTGACTCCAGACGGAACACACCGAGACGTTTATAGTCCGCAGGCTGGAAATCACACGCCCAGATGAAGTTCAACATCCAGTCAGGTAAGAACTTCACCAAGTCCGGTTTCTCCATAGCCAACCGGTGCGCCTCTACCAGAGCGGCCTCCTTCTGCCGAACACTGGACGCTCCCCTCCACCAATCATAGCAGCAAGCCAAAGCAAATGAAAAATGCTGTAATTCCACCTCAAATGGGTCATCTGCTGGGTCCATCTCTGGTCGGTGCTTTCTGTCACGGTTGAGTGAAGGAAGCAGGACCCAAGCGCAGATAACTTTGATAAACCTTTATTTCAAGGCTAAAATGGAACGAATACAGACAAACACAGAACACTCACCGGTGAAGTCCGTCACCAACAAAAGAAGCACCGACACTGAACACAGCACGAGACAAGACTAAATACAGGGAGGGATAATTACAAGACACAGGTGAACACAATCGGCAAACGAGACACAGGTGAGGAGGGAGGAGAAAAACACAAGAGCCACAGGTGAACACAATTAGCTAACGAGACACAGGTGAGGAGGGAGGAGAACACACAGGGACACTAACGACAGGAGGAAAACATGACAGAGAACAGTGAAAACACCCAAACCTAGACAGAACTGTGACAGCATCTGACATCGGGGTCAGCGCTATTCTGTCCCAGACTGCAGGGGCAGACAATAAGCTTCACCCTTGTGCTTTTTTCTGTCGTCGTCTTTCTCCTGCTGAGAGAAATTATGATGTGGGAAACAGAGAACTTCTGGCGGTGAAGATGGCATTGGAGGAGTGGCGACACTGGCTTGAGGGCACTGAACAGCCTTTTCTTGTTTGGACTGACCACAAGAACCTCGAGTACATCCAGTCAGCCAAACGACTAAACTCCCGGCAAGCCAGATGGGCCCTCTTTTTTGGTCGTTTCAATTTCTCCCTGACTTATCGCCCTGGTTCAAAGAATGCTAAGCCCGATGCCCTGTCCAGATCGTTTCATTCTGAGGGTCCTGTAACCTCCTTGGACTCTATTCTCCCCCGGAGTTATGTGGTGGGTGCCCTCACCTGGGAAAATTAGTAACTCGATTCGGGAGGCGCTTTTGGAGCAACCTGACCCTGGTAGCGGTCCGCCTAATCGTCAGTTTGTCCCCAACTCAGTCCGTTCCCAAGTTCTGAAGTGGGTCCACAGCTCCCGTTTTGCCAATCACCCAGGTGCCAACCGCACACTCTCCCTCCTTCAGTAAAGGACACAAAGGAGTATGTTTCAGCCTGTTCTACATGTGCTAGGAGCAAAGCCTCTCATCAGAGACCTGCAGGATTGCTTCAGCCCCTTCCAATCCCTAGTCGACCCTGATCACACATAGCACTGGACTTTGTCACCGGCCTACCTCCCTCTCAAGGAAACAATACTGTTCTAACCATTAGTGACCGTTTCTCCAAATGTGCCCATTGTGAAGCTCTGCCCAAGCTCCCCTCAGCCCTGGAGACCTCCCAACTTCTCACCCAGCATGTTTTCCGCCAGCATGGAATCCCGGCTGACATCGTCTCCGACCGAGGCCCTCAGTTCACCTCTCAGGCCTGGAAGAATTTCTGTCTTTCACTTGGTGCATCTGTCAGTCTAACCTCTGGTTACCATCCCCAGTCAAACGGTCAAATTGAAAGGGCCAATCAAGACCTGGAATCTACTCTCGGCTGTGTTGCCAGTCGCAATCAATCTACCTGGAGCTCCCTTCTACCCTGGGTTGAGTACTCCTTCAATTCACTCACGTCTTCAGCTACTGGTCTCTCACCTTTTGAAGTCTCCTTAGGGTACCAACCTCCCCTGTTTCCTGAGGAGGAGAGTGAAGCAGTTCCTTCCGTCCAGCAGCACATGCGACGGTGCCGTTAGATTTGGAGGGACACTCGCTCAGAACTCCTCCGGACTTCTGCCAGAAACCAACGGTCAGCCAACCGTCACAGACATGCCGCTCCACCTTACACCTCTGTCCAGTATCCATCTGCCTACTCCTCTGCCTGCCACGTCCAGCCACCAACCCCTCGTCTGTGTTCCTCCGTGCTTCCACGCACACCAGCTCAAGCCTGTCAACTCTCGCCTGCTCTGGATCCCCGGCTCTCCTCGCCAGTGTATCCCCGTGCATCCACGCACACCAGCTCCAACCGGTAAACTCTCGCCAGCTCTGAATCCTCGGCTCACCTCGCCAGCGTACCTCCGTGCATCTCCGCACCTCCGCTGGTGAAAACATCAAAATGTCTAACTTGCTTTATGAATTAGTGTGATATATATTGAAGTAGCCTGTAGCTTTATCAACGTCTGCATGTAATCAACATGCCATGACTGCCAATCAAATAAAGAAAGTACAATTCAAAAACAACAATATTTATTGTCAATTAACATTGAACTATACAGATATAAAGTAAATACTGTTGATATGTGTAATGTTCCTCTCGGGCTGCATTTAAAAATAAAATAGAGAAAATAAATAAATTAGCTTTTGAAAATATGTGCATCTTAAAGTGCCTAATTTTAGATAAATAAAATAAAGTGTAGCAGCAGCTTGAGTTTCCCTTTTTCTTTGTTAACCGTTTCACATTTCACACTTAACAGTTAACATTTTCAGACGATTATAGAACAATATCAGTCTTTGCACATCATAACAATTGAACAGTTTTAAAGTTTCTCTTTCTTTCCCTCTTATATTGCAGTCTCTCACTCACTTTTTTTTTAATTCAGTGTGAGAATTGAGCTTGAGCTTGTCCTGCCAGGAGTTTGTAAATCTGTGCTGAAATTGTGTCAGGGCCATTATGGTTAGGGGCGTTTTGGCACTTTTAATGAGCACCACGGTCTCTGAACAAATGACACACTGGTTTATAGAGCGGTAACTTTCTGAGAGAATGTAAACACAATTTAAGCTCAAAACAGCCTGTTTCACTGAAATAGCCTCAAAATCACAAACTGACATTAAGAGTCAGATGATTGACGAAATTTAATAAAACAGAGTGCTTTCATGGTAGTGGACAGCTTTTAAACACAAAAGTGTATCTTTCAGTAACTTTCTGAGAGAATTTAAGCTCAAAACAGCCTTGTTTCACGGAAATAGCCTCAAAATCACAAACTGACATTAAGAGTCAGATGCTTGACGAAATCTAATAAAACAGAGTGCTTTCATGGTAGTGGACAGCTTTTAAACACAAAAGTGTATCTTTCAGAAACTTTTTGAGAGAATTTAAGCTCAAAACAGCCTTGTTTCACTGAAATAGCCTCAAAATCACAAACTGACAATAAGAGTCTTGACGAAATCTAATAAAACAGAGTGCTTTCATGGTAGTGGTCAGCTTTTAAACACAAAAGTGTATCTTTCAGTAACTTTCTGAGAGAATGTAAGCATAAATCTGTCAAATGCTCACAACAGCCTTGTTTCACTGGATTAGCCTCAAAATCACAAACTGACATTAAGAGTCAGATGCTTGACGAAATCTAATAAAACAGAGTGCTTTCATGGTAGTGGTCAGCTTTTAAACACAAAAGTGTATCTTTCAGTAACTTTCTGAGAGAATTTAAGCATAAATCTGTCAAATGCTCAAAACAGCCTTGTTTCACTGAAATAGCCTCAAAATCAAAAACTGCCATTAAGAGTCAGAATGTAAGCATAAATCTGTCAAATGCTCAACTTTTTGAGAGAATTTAAGCTCAAAACAGCCTTGTTTCACTGAAATAGCCTCAAAATCACAAACTGACAATAAGAGTCTTGACGAAATCTAATAAAACAGAGTGCTTTCATGGTAGTGGTCAGCTTTTAAACACAAAAGTGTATCTTTCAGTAACTTTCTGAGAGAATGTAAGCATAAATCTGTCAAATGCTCACAACAGCCTTGTTTCACTGGATTAGCCTCAAAATCACAAACTGACATTAAGAGTCAGATGCTTGACGAAATCTAATAAAACAGAGTGCTTTCATGGTAGTGGTCAGCTTTTAAACACAAAAGTGTATCTTTCAGTAACTTTCTGAGAGAATTTAAGCATAAATCTGTCAAATGCTCAAAACAGCCTTGTTTCACTGAAATAGCCTCAAAATCAAAAACTGCCATTAAGAGTCAGAATGTAAGCATAAATCTGTCAAATGCTCAAAACAGCCTTGTTTCACTGAAATAGCCTCAAAATCACACACTGCCATTAAGAGTCAGAATTTAAGCATAAATCTGTCAAATGCTCAAAACAGCCTTGTTTGTGTATCTTTCAGTAACTTTCTGAGAGAATTTAAGCATAAATCTGTCAAATGCTCACAACAGCCTTGTTTCACTGAATTAGCCTCAAAATCACAAACTGACATTAAGAGTCAGATGTTTGACGAAATGTAATAAAACAGAGTGCTTTCATGGTAGTGGTCTGCTTTTAAACACAAAAGTGTATCTTTCAGTAACTTTATGAGAGAATTTAAGCATAAATCTGTGAAATGCTCAAAACAGCCTTGTTTCACTTAAATAGCCTCAAAATCACACACTGCCATTAAGAGTCAGAATTTAAGCATAAATCTGTCAAATGCTCAAAACAGCTTTGTTTCACTGAATTAGCCTCAAAATCACAAACTGACATTAAGAGTCAGATGCTTGACGAAATTTAATAAAACAGAGTGCTTACATGGTAGTGGACAGCTTTTAAACACAAAAGTGTATCTTTCAGTAACTTTCTGAGAGAATTTAAGCTCAAAACAGCCTTGTTTCACTGAAATAGCCACACAATCACAAACTGACATTAAGAGTCAGATGCTTCACGAAATCTAATAAAACAGAGTGCTTTCATGGTAGTGGTCAGCTTTTAAACACAAAAGTGTATCTTTCAGTAACTTTCTGAGAGAATTTAAGCATAAATCTGTCAAATGCTCACAACAGCCTTGTTTCACTGAATTAGCCTCAAAATCACAAACTGACATTAAGAGTCAGATGCTTGACGAAATTTAATAAAACAGAGTGCTTACATGGTAGTGGACAGCTTTTAAACACAAAAGTGTATCTTTCAGTAACTTTCTGAGAGAATTTAAGCATAAATCTGTCAAATGCTCACAACAGCCTTGTTTCACTGAAATAGCCTCAAAATCACACACTGCCATTAAGAGTCAGAATTCAAGCATAAATCCGTCAAATGCTCAAAACAGCCTTGTTTGTGTATCTTTCAGGAACTTTCTGAGAGAATTTAAGCATAAATCTGTCAAATGCTCACAACAGCCTTGTTTCACTGAATTAGCCTCAAAATCCCAAACTGACATTAAGAGTCAGATGCTTGACGAAATCTAATAAAACAGAGTGCTTTCATGGTAGTGGTCAGCTTTTAAACACAACAGTGTATCTTTCAGTAACTTTCTGAGAGAATATAAGCATAAATCTGTGAAATGCTCACAACAGCCTTGTTTCACTGAATTAGTCTCAAAATCACAAACTGACATTAAGAGTCAGATGTTTGACGAAATCTAATAAAACAGAGTGCTTTCATGGTAGTGGTCTGCTTTTAAACACAACAGTGTATCTTTCAGTAACTTTATGAGAGAATTTAAGCATAAATCTGTGAAATGCTCAAAACAGCCTTGTTTCACTTAAATAGCCTCAAAATCACACACTGCCATTAAGAGTCAGAATTTAAGCATAAATCTGTCAAATGCTCAAAACAGCCTTGTTTGTGTATCTTTCAGTAACTTTCTGAGAGAATTTAAGCATAAATCTGTCAAATGCTCACAACAGCCTTGTTTCACTGAATTAGCCTCAAAATCCCAAACTGACATTAAGAGTCAGATGCTTGACGAAATCTAATAAAACATAGTGCTTTCATGGTAGTGGTCAGCTTTTAAACGTAAAAGTGTATCTTTCAGTAACTTTCTGAGAGAATTTAAGCTCAAAACAGCCTTGTTTCACTGAAATAGCCACACAATCACAAACTGACATTAAGAGTCAGATGCTTCACGAAATCTAATAAAACAGAGTGCTTTCATGGTAGTGGTCAGCTTTTAAACACAAAAGTGTATCTTTCAGTAACTTTCTGAGAGAATTTAAGCATAAATCTGTCAAATGCTCACAACAGCCTTGTTTCACTGAATTAGCCTCAAAATCACAAACTGACATTAAGAGTCAGATGCTTGACGAAATCTAATAAAACAGAGTGCTTTCATGGTAGTGGTCAGCTTTTAAACACAAAAGTGTATCTTTCAGTAACTTTCCGAGAGAATTTAAGCTCAAAACAGCCTGTTTCACTGAAATAGCCTCAAAATCACACACTGCCATTAAGAGTCAGAATTCAAGCATAAATCCGTCAAATGCTAAAAACAGCTTTGTTTCACTGAAATAGCCTCAAAATCACAAACTGACATTAAGAGTCAGATGCTTGACGAAATCTAATAAAACAGAGTGCTTTCATGGTAGTGGTCAGCTTTTAAACACAAAAGTGTATCTTTCAGTAACTTTCCGAGAGAATTTAAGCTCAAAACAGCCTGTTTCACTGAAATAGCCTCAAAATCACAAACTGACATTAAGAGTCAGATGCTTGACAAAATTTAATAAAACAGAGTGCTTTCATGGTAGTGGTCAACTTTTAAACACAAAAGTGTATCTTTCAGTAACTTTCTCAGAGATATTAAGCATAAATCTGTCAAATGCTCACAACAGCCTTGTTTCACTGAAATAGCCTCAAAATCACACACTGCCATTAAGAGTCAAAATTCAAGCATAAATCTGTCAAATGCTAAAAACAGCTTTGTTTCACTGAAATAGCCTCAAAATCACAAACTGACATTAAGAGTCAGATGCTTGACGAAATCTAATAAACAGAGTGCTTTCATGGTAGTGGTCAACTTTTAAACACAAAAGTGTATCTTTCAGTAACTTTCTGAGAGAATTTAAGCTCAAAACAGCCTTGTTTCACTGAAATAGCCTCAAAATCACAAACTGACATTAAGAGTCAGATGCTTGACGAAATTTAATAAAACAGAGTGCTTTCATGGTATTGGACAACTTTTAAACACAAAAGTGTATCTTTCAGTAACTTTCTGAGAGAATTTAAGCATAAATCTGTCAAATGCTCACAACAGCCTTGTTTCACTGAAATAGCCTTAAAATCACACACTGCCATTAAGAGTCAGAATTCAAGCATAAATCCGTCAAATGCTAAAAACAGCTTTGTTTCACTGAAATAGCCTCAAAATCACAAACTGACATTAAGAGTCAGATGCTTGACGATATCTAATAAAACAGAGTGCTTTCATGGTAGTGGTCAGCTTTTAAACACAAAAGTGTATCTTTCAATAACTTTCCGAGAGAATTTAAGCTCAAAACAGCCTGTTTCACTGAAATAGCCTCAAAATCACAAACTGACATTAAGAGTCAGATGTTTGACGAAATCTAATAAAACAGAGTGCTTTCATGGTAGTGGTCAGCTTTTAAACACAACAGTGTATCTTTCAGTAACTTTCTGAGAGAATATAAGCATAAATCTGTGAAATGCTCACAACAGCCTTGTTTCACTGAAATAGTCTCAAAATCACAAACTGACATTAAGAGTCAGATGTTTGACGAAATCTAATAAAACAGAGTGCTTCCATGGTAGTGGTCTGCTTTTAAACACAAAAGTGTATCTTTCAGTAACTTTATGAGAGAATTTAAGCATAAATCTGTCAAATGCTCACAACAGCCTTGTTTCACTGAATTAGCCTCAAAATCCCAAACTGACATTAAGAGTCAGATGCTTGACGAAATCTAATAAAACAGAGTGCTTACATGGTAGTGGACAGCTTTTAAACACAAAAGTGTATCTTTCAGTAACTTTCTGAGAGAATTTAAGCTCAAAACAGCCTTGTTTCACTGAAATAGCCTCAAAATCACAAACTGACATTAAGAGTCAGATGCTTGACGAAATTTAATAAAACAGAGTGCTTTCATGGTAGTGGTCAGCTTTTAAACACAAAAGTGTATATTTCAGTAACTTTCTGAGAGAATTTAAGCATAAATCTGTCAAATGCTCACAACAGCCTTGTTTCACTGAAATAGCCTCAAAATCACACACTGCCATTAAGAGTCAGAATTCAAGCATAAATCCGTCAAATGCTAAAAACAGCTTTGTTTCACTGAAATAGCCTCAAAATCACAAACTGACATTAAGAGTCAGATGCTTGACGAAATCTAATAAAACAGAGTGCTTTCATGGTAGTGGTCAGCTTTTAAACACAAAAGTGTATCTTTCAGTAACTTTCCGAGAGAATTTAAGCTCAAAACAGCCTGTTTCACTGAAATAGCCTCAAAATCACAAACTGACATTAAGAGTCAGATGCTTGACAAAATTTAATAAAACAGAGTGCTTTCATGGTAGTGGTCAACTTTTAAACACAAAAGTGTATCTTTCAGTAACTTTCTGAGAGATATTAAGCATAAATCTGTCAAATGCTCACAACAGCCTTGTTTCACTGAAATAGCCTCAAAATCACACACTGCCATTAAGAGTCAAAATTCAAGCATAAATCTGTCAAATGCTAAAAACAGCTTTGTTTCACTGAAATAGCCTCAAAATCACAAACTGACATTAAGAGTCAGATGCTTGACGAAATTTAATAAAACAGAGTGCTTTCATGGTATTGGACAACTTTTAAACACAAAAGTGTATCTTTCAGTAACTTTCTTAGAGAATTTAAGCATAAATCTGTCAAATGCTCACAACAGCCTTGTTTCACTGAAATAGCCTTAAAATCACACACTGCCATTAAGAGTCAGAATTCAAGCATAAATCCGTCAAATGCTAAAAACAGCTTTGTTTCACTGAAATAGCCTCAAAATCACAAACTGACATTAAGAGTCAGATGCTTGACGAAATCTAATAAAACAGAGTGCTTTCATGGTAGTGGTCAGCTTTTAAACACAACAGTGTATCTTTCAGTAACTTTCTGAGAGAATATAAGCATAAATCTGTGAAATGCTCACAACAGCCTTGTTTCACTGAAATAGTCTCAAAATCACAAACTGACATTAAGAGTCAGATGTTTGACGAAATCTAATAAACAGAGTGCTTCCATGGTAGTGGTCAGCTTTTAAACACAAAAGTGTATCTTTCAGTAACTTTCTGAGAGAATTTAAGCATAAATCTGTCAAATGCTCACAACAGCCTTGTTTCACTGAATTAGCCTCAAAATCACAAACTGACATTAAGAGTCAGATGCTTGACGAAATGTAATAAAACAGAGTGCTTACATGGTAGTGGACAGCTTTTAAACACAAAAGTGTATCTTTCAGTGACTTTCTGAGAGAATTTAAGCTCAAAACAGCCTTGTTTCACTGAAATAGCCTCAAAATCACAAACTGACATTAAGAGTCAGATGCTTGACGAAATTTAATAAAACAGAGTGCTTTCATGGTAGTGGTCAGCTTTTAAACACAAAAGTGTATCTTTCAGTAACTTTCTGAGAGAATTTAAGCATAAATCTGTCAAATGCTCACAACAGCCTTGTTTCACTGAAATAGCCTCAAAATCACACACTGCCATTAAAAGTCAGAATTCAAGCATAAATCCGTCAAATGCTAAAAACAGCTTTGTTTCACTGAAATAGCCTCAAAATCACAAACTGACATTAAGAGTCAGATGCTTGACGAAATCTAATAAAACAGAGTGCTTTCATGGTAGTGGTCAGCTTTTAAACACAAAAGTGTATCTTTCAGTAACTTTCCGAGAGAATTTAAGCTCAAAACAGCCTGTTTCACTGAAATAGCCTCAAAATCACAAACTGACATTAAGAGTCAGATGCTTGACACAATTTAATAAAACAGAGTGCTTTCATGGTAGTGGTCAACTTTTAAACACAAAAGTGTATCTTTCAGTAACTTTCTGAGAGAATTTAAGCATAAATCTGTCAAATGCTCAGAACAGCCTTGTTTCACTGAATTAGCCTCAAAATCACAAACTGACATTAAGAGTCAGATGCTTGACGAAATCTAATAAAACAAAGTGCTTTCATGGTAGTGGACAACTTTTAAACACAAAAGTGTATCTTTCAGTAACTTTCTGAGAGAATTTAAGCTCAAAACGGCCTTGTTTCACTGAAATAGCCTCAAAATCACAAACTGACATTAAGAGTCAGATGCTTGACGAAATTTAATAAAACAGAGTGCTTTCATGGTAGTGGTCAGCTTTTAAACACAAAAGTGTATCTTTCAGTAACTTTCTGAGAGAATTTAAGCATAAATCTGTCAAATGCTCACAACAGCCTTGTTTCACTGAAATAGCCTTAAAATCACACACTGCCATTAAGAGTCAGAATTCAAGCATAAATCCGTCAAATGCTAAAAACAGCTTTGTTTCACTGAAATAGCCTCAAAATCACAAACTGACATTAAGAGTCAGATGCTTGACGATATCTAATAAAACAGAGTGCTTTCATGGTAGTGGTCAGCTTTTAAACACAAAAGTGTATCTTTCAGTAACTTTCCGAGAGAATTTAAGCTCAAAACAGCCTGTTTCACTGAAATAGCCTCAAAATCACAAACTGACATTAAGAGTCAGATGTTTGACGAAATCTAATAAAACAGAGTGCTTTCATGGTAGTGGTCAGCTTTTAAACACAACAGTGTATCTTTCAGTAACTTTCTGAGAGAATATAAGCATAAATCTGTGAAATGCTCACAACAGCCTTGTTTCACTGAAATAGTCTCAAAATCACAAACTGACATTAAGAGTCAGATGTTTGACGAAATCTAATAAACAGAGTGCTTTCATGGTAGTGGTCAGCTTTTAAACACAAAAGTGTATCTTTCAGTAACTTTCCGAGAGAATTTAAGCTCAAAACAGCCTGTTTCACTGAAATAGCCACACAATCACAAACTGACATTAAGAGTCAGATGCTTGAACGAAATCTAATAAAACAGAGTGCTTTCATGGTAGTGGTCAGCTTTTAAACACAAAAGTGTATCTTTCAGTAACTTTCTGAGAGAATTTAAGCATAAATCTGTCAAATGCTCACAACAGCCTTGTTTCACTGAAATAGCCTCAAAATCACACACTGCCATTAAGAGTCAAAATTCAAGCATAAATCTGTCAAATGCTAAAAACAGCTTTGTTTCACTGAAATAGCCTCAAAATCACAAACTGACATTAAGAGTCAGATGCTTGACGAAATCTAATAAACAGAGTGCTTTCATGGTAGTGGTCAACTTTTAAACACAAAAGTGTATCTTTCAGTAACTTTCTGAGAGAATTTAAGCTCAAAACAGCCTTGTTTCACTGAAATAGCCTCAAAATCACAAACTGACATTAAGAGTCAGATGCTTGACGAAATTTAATAAAACAGAGTGCTTTCATGGTAGTGGACAACTTTTAAACACAAAAGTGTATCTTTCAGTAACTTTCTGAGAGAATTTAAGCATAAATCTGTCAAATGCTCACAACAGCCTTGTTTCACTGAAATAGCCTTAAAATCACACACTGCCATTAAGAGTCAGAATTCAAGCATAAATCCGTCAAATGCTAAAAACAGCTTTGTTTCACTGAAATAGCCTCAAAATCACAAACTGACATTAAGAGTCAGATGCTTGACGATATCTAATAAAACAGAGTGCTTTCATGGTAGTGGTCAGCTTTTAAACACAAAAGTGTATCTTTCAGTAACTTTCCGAGAGAATTTAAGCTCAAAACAGCCTGTTTCACTGAAATAGCCTCAAAATCACAAACTGACATTAAGAGTCAGATGTTTGACGAAATCTAATAAAACAGAGTGCTTTCATGGTAGTGGTCAGCTTTTAAACACAACAGTGTATCTTTCAGTAACTTTCTGAGAGAATATAAGCATAAATCTGTGAAATGCTCACAACAGCCTTGTTTCACTGAAATAGTCTCAAAATCACAAACTGACATTAAGAGTCAGATGTTTGACGAAATCTAATAAAACAGAGTGCTTCCATGGTAGTGGTCTGCTTTTAAACACAAAAGTGTATCTTTCAGTAACTTTATGAGAGAATTTAAGCATAAATCTGTCAAATGCTCACAACAGCCTTGTTTCACTGAATTAGCCTCAAAATCCCAAACTGACATTAAGAGTCAGATGCTTGACGAAATCTAATAAAACAGAGTGCTTACATGGTAGTGGACAGCTTTTAAACACAAAAGTGTATCTTTCAGTAACTTTCTGAGAGAATTTAAGCTCAAAACAGCCTTGTTTCACTGAAATAGCCTCAAAATCACAAACTGACATTAAGAGTCAGATGCTTGACGAAATTTAATAAAACAGAGTGCTTTCATGGTAGTGGTCAGCTTTTAAACACAAAAGTGTATCTTTCAGTAACTTTCTCAGAGAATTTAAGCATAAATCTGTCAAATGCTCACAACAGCCTTGTTTAACTGAAATAGCCTCAAAATCACACACTGCCATTAAAAGTCAGAATTCAAGCATAAATCCGTCAAATGCTAAAAACAGCTTTGTTTCACTGAAATAGCCTCAAAATCACAAACTGACATTAAGAGTCAGATGCTTGACGAAATCTAATAAAACAGAGTGCTTTCATGGTAGTGGTCAGCTTTTAAACACAAAAGTGTATCTTTCAGTAACTTTCCGAGAGAATTTAAGCTCAAAACAGCCTGTTTCACTGAAATAGCCTCAAAATCACAAACTGACATTAAGAGTCAGATGCTTGACACAATTTAATAAAACAGAGTGCTTTCATGGTAGTGGTCAACTTTTAAACACAAAAGTGTATCTTTCAGTAACTTTCTGAGAGAATTTAAGCATAAATCTGTCAAATGCTCAGAACAGCCTTGTTTCACTGAATTAGCCTCAAAATCACAAACTGACATTAAGAGTCAGATGCTTGACGAAATCTAATAAAACAAAGTGCTTTCATGGTAGTGGACAACTTTTAAACACAAAAGTGTATCTTTCAGTAACTTTCTGAGAGAATTTAAGCTCAAAACGGCCTTGTTTCACTGAAATAGCCTCAAAATCACAAACTGACATTAAGAGTCAGATGCTTGACGAAATGTAATAAAACAGAGTGCTTTCATGGTAGTGGTCAGCTTTTAAACACAAAAGTGTATCTTTCAGTAACTTTCTGAGAGAATTTAAGCTCAAAACAGCCTTGTTTCACTAAAATAGCCTCAAAATCACAAACTGACATTAAGAGTCAGATGCTTGACGAAATTTAATAAAACAGAGTGCTTTCATGGTAGTGGTCAGCTTTTAAACACAAAAGTGTATCTTTCAGTAACTTTCTGAGAGAATTTAATCATAAATCTGTCAAATGCTCACAACAGCCTTGTTTCACTGAAATAGCCTTAAAATCACACACTGCCATTAAGAGTCAGAATTCAAGCATAAATCCGTCAAATGCTAAAAACAGCTTTGTTTCACTGAAATAGCCTCAAAATTACAAACTGACATTAAGAGTCAGATGCTTGACGATATCTAATAAAACAGAGTGCTTTCATGGTAGTGGTCAGCTTTTAAACACAAAAGTGTATCTTTCAGTAACTTTCCGAGAGAATTTAAGCTCAAAACAGCCTGTTTCACTGAAATAGCCTCAAAATCACAAACTGACATTAAGAGTCAGATGTTTGACGAAATCTAATAAAACAGAGTGCTTTCATGGTAGTGGTCAGCTTTTAAACACAACAGTGTATCTTTCAGTAACTTTCTGAGAGAATATAAGCATAAATCTGTGAAATGCTCACAACAGCCTTGTTTCACTGAAATAGTCTCAAAATCACAAACTGACATTAAGAGTCAGATGTTTGACGAAATCTAATAAACAGAGTGCTTTCATGGTAGTGGTCAGCTTTTAAACACAAAAGTGTATCTTTCAGTAACTTTCCGAGAGAATTTAAGCTCAAAACAGCCTGTTTCACTGAAATAGCCACACAATCACAAACTGACATTAAGAGTCAGATGCTTAACGAAATCTAATAAAACAGAGTGCTTTCATGGTAGTGGTCAGCTTTTAAACACAAAAGTGTATCTTTCAGTAACTTTCTGAGAGAATTTAAGCATAAATCTGTCAAATGCTCACAACAGCCTTGTTTCACTGAAATAGCCTCAAAATCACAAACTGACATTAAGAGTCAGATGTTTGACGAAATCTAATAAAACAGAGTGCTTCCATGGTAGTGGTCTGCTTTTAAACACAAAAGTGTATCTTTCAGTAACTTTATGAGAGAATTAAGCATAAATCTGTCAAATGCTCACAACAGCCTTGTTTCACTGAATTAGCCTCAAAATCCCAAACTGACATTAAGAGTCAGATGCTTGACGAAATCTAATAAAACAGAGTGCTTTCATGGTAGTGGACAGCTTTTAAACACAAAAGTGTATCTTTCAGTAACTTTCTGAGAGAATTTAAGCTCAAAACAGCCTTGTTTCACTGAAATAGCCTCAAAATCACAAACTGACATTAAGAGTCAGATGCTTGACGAAATTTAATAAAACAGAGTGCTTTCATGGTAGTGGTCAGCTTTTAAACACAAAAGTGTATCTTTCAGTAACTTTCTGAGAGAATTTAAGCATAAATCTGTCAAATGCTCACAACAGCCTTGTTTCACTGAAATAGCCTTAAAATCACACACTGCCATTAAGAGTCAGAATTCAAGCATAAATCCGTCAAATGCTAAAAACAGCTTTGTTTCACTGAAATAGCCTCAAAATCACAAACTGACATTAAGAGTCAGATGCTTGACGAATATCTAATAAAACAGAGTGCTTTCATGGTAGTGGTCAGCTTTTAAACACAAAAGTGTATCTTTCAGTAACTTTCCGAGAGAATTTAAGCTCAAAACAGCCTGTTTCACTGAAATAGCCTCAAAATCACAAACTGACATTAAGAGTCAGATGCTTGACAAAATTTAATAAAACAGAGTGCTTTCATGGTAGTGGTCAACTTTTAAACACAAAAGTGTATCTTTCAGTAACTTTCTGAGAGAATTTAAGCATAAATCTGTCAAATGCTCAGAACAGCCTTGTTTCACTGAATTAGCCTCAAAATCACAAACTGACATTAAGAGTCAGATGCTTGACGAAATCTAATAAAACAAAGTGCTTTCATGGTAGTGGACAACTTTTAAACACAAAAGTGTATCTTTCAGTAACTTTCTGAGAGAATTTAAGCTCAAAACGGCCTTGTTTCACTGAAATAGCCTCAAAATCACAAACTGACATTAAGAGTCAGATGCTTGACGAAATGTAATAAAACAGAGTGCTTTCATGGTAGTGGTCAGCTTTTAAATACAAAAGTGTATCTTTCAGTAACTTTCTGAGAGAATTTAAGCTCAAAACAGCCTTGTTTCACTAAAATAGCCTCAAAATCACAAACTGACATTAAGAGTCAGATGCTTGACGAAATTTAATAAAACAGAGTGCTTCATGGTAGTGGTCAGCTTTTAAACACAAAAGTGTATCTTTCAGTAACTTTCTGAGAGAATTTAATCATAAATCTGTCAAATGCTCACAACAGCCTTGTTTCACTGAAATAGCCTTAAAATCACACACTGCCATTAAGAGTCAGAATTCAAGCATAAATCCGTCAAATGCTAAAAACAGCTTTGTTTCACTGAAATAGCCTCAAAATTACAAACTGACATTAAGAGTCAGATGCTTGACGATATCTAATAAAACAGAGTGCTTTCATGGTAGTGGTCAGCTTTTAAACACAAAAGTGTATCTTTCAGTAACTTTCCGAGAGAATTTAAGCTCAAACAGCCTGTTTCACTGAAATAGCCTCAAAATCACAAACTGACATTAAGAGTCAGATGTTTGACGAAATCTAATAAAACAGAGTGCTTTC